>PVJX010043418.1:0-13678 GCA_004027295.1 Dolichotis patagonum
GCAGGAAGCCAGGCCACTCCTTGCAATGCCCAGGTGCCAGGGAAATGGGGGAGCACTTCCTGCCTCTCCTGGGACCTGAGAGAGTCTAGGCAGGACGTGGACAGCTTCAGGAGGCTGTTTTCAGTAGACTGGATATGGGGAAGGGGAAATGGAGGAACCAAAAATAATCAAGATATGATTTTTACCAGTTCCCCAAAATTAATGTCATTGTTACGCATCACAAACCTACTAATAAATTTTTAATGTAAAAGATAGAGATAGACATTTGGAGAGTCCAAACCAACTAGGAAGAAAGCATTTTAAGTGACTTATACCAGGTGCTTGTTTACAGAGACTTTTCAGGCAACCAAATATCACCTTTAAAACACAGCAGACAGATGCAGCCACTGGAGAGATTGAGACGTGCTGGTTAAACGTCCCAAATATAATGAAGTGCAGTTGGTGACACAGCAAAGCAAATCTGACTCACTGGAATGGAGAAATACCTGATCAGGTTGGGGGGGGGCAGTAATCAGTCTTCGCTTCTCAGCTTTTGCACATATCTTTTAGAACTGATTTCCTCTGTTCCAGATTCTTCGAATCTCACTTTCGCAGCAGCCAGTGGTGGGAGGAGCTATGTCCCCAGTTCCTGTGGGTCCTGCCATCAGTGTCAAGGCTCCTGGCAAGCGACAGACACCCAGTATCCCCTGAGCAAAATGAGACCTGTGAGCTCAGAGAGGTGGGAGTCCCGGAAAGTGTCCAGGGAGCTGAGTCCAGAGGCGGAAGTTTTCTGCTGGACAGGCTCTGTGTGTCTCTCCCCACCTCTGCCACTCAGTCCATGCTACACTCTGGTCACCATGGGGAGCAATGTCCAGGGTAGAGAAGGTGGCCTCAGGCAACTGATCCCCAGCCTGGCTGCCCTGCAGTGGGAAATGCCCACCCGTGGGGACTGAGACAGATGTGCTAGCATGTGAGCTGCTGGGGAGTCTCTGATAGGCTGCCCCAATGGGACCACTAAAACCAAACAACCTGCGGGGATGAGGTGACTGCCAGAACATGTGGGTCAGTAACACAGCTCTACAGAGAAGGGTGCTGGGCACCCTGCAGTGTAGATGGATAAGAGGTGCCTGGCCCCCAAGGAGGCAGTGGAAGGAGGCACTTCGGCATCCTCCAGGCAAACTCATTGCAAAACTCCATCATGTTCCCAGTGATTCAAAAGCTTTCCACACATCTTTTGGTGGAGTTTTTGGGGTCTTCTATGCAGAGTATCTGCAAATAATAATTTAACTTTTTCCTTTCCTATCTTTATTCCTTTTATTGCTTTTTCTTGTCTAATTGCTTCGCCTAGTGTTTCCAGAACTATGTTGAATAGGAGAACTGATAGTGGACATTCTTGTCTTGCTTCTGATTTTACAGTGAAAGCTTTCAGGTTTTGACCAGTTAGTATGATGTTAGCTGTTGGTTTGACATAGATGGCTTTTATCAGATTGCGATAAAGACCCTCCATTCCAGTTCTCTGTAAGGTTTTTATCACAAATGGGTGTTGGACATTGTCAAATGCTTTTTCTGCATCTATTGATATGATCATGTGATTTTTGTCTTTGGCTCTGTTAATATGATGTATTACATTTATTGGTTTGAATGTGTTGAATCATCCCTGCATTCCTGGAATGAATTCTACTTGGTCATGGTATATAATCTTTTTGATGATTTGTTGCATTCTGTTTGTCAGTATCTTATTGATGACTTTTTTTGGCTATGTTCACTAGGACGATTGGCCTGTAGTTTTCTTTTTTGGTTGTATCCTTTCTTGATTTTGGTATATTTGTGGATGACAAAATAATCTAGATAGAAGACCCCAAAATCTCTGCCAAAATCTTGTAGGTTTAATAACCAAATTCAGTAGTGTAGCTGCATACAAAATCAACACTCAAAAATTAATAGTATGCCTGTACACAAACAACAAATACAGTGAAAGAGAAATTAGGGAATGCATACCCTTCACAATAGCATCCAAAGAATGAAATACTTAAGAGTCAATATAACAAAGGAAGTAAAAGAGCTACACATTGAAAATTACAGTTCTCTAAAAAAGGGCAATCAAAGAGAGTAACACAAAATAGAAAGATATACTTTGCTGATGGATAGGAAAAATGAACATAGTGAAAATGACCACACTCCCAAATTGTTATACAGATTTAATGCAGCTTTGATCAAAATAATATTGACATATCTCATAGAACTAGAGAAAACATTGCTAAAATTCATTTGGAACCAGAAGAGATCTAGAATAGCAAAAGCATTTCTGGGCAACAAAGGCAAGGCAGAGGGCATTACAATCCCTGACTTAAAATTATACTACAAAGCTACTGTGATAAAATCAGCATGGTACTGGCAAAGAAACAGACCTGAGGATCAGTGGAACAGAATAAGAGATGCAGACACAACTCCAAACACACTCAGCTGTCTTATCTTTGACAAGGAGACCAAGCATGTTCACTGGAAGAAGGATAGCCTCTTTAATAAATGGTGCTAGAAAAACTGGCTTTCCACATACCAGAGACTAAAACTAGACCTATGTCTATCACCATGAACTAAACTAAAGTCAATGTGGGTCAAAGATCTGAATACTAAAAAGGAAACACTAAATCTACTGGAAGAGAAAGTAGGTCCAAATCTTAAAGAATCAGTATAAACAGAGAGTTCATGAACAAAACCCAGAACAAAACCCAAATATTTCAAAGCATCAACAACTGGCATCTCATCTTATTAAAAAGTTTTTCAGAGCAAAAGAAATCACCAACAGAGTGAAAAGACAACACATAGAGTGGGAAAAAATTTTAGCCAATTATCCCTCAGACAAAGGACTAATATCTAGAACATATAAAGAATTGAAAAATATCAGACCCTTCAAATTCAAAGACCCAACCCAAAAATGGGCATCTGAGTTGAATATGCACTTCTCAGATGAAGCAATACAAATGACAAATAAACATTTGAAAAAATGTTCAACATTATTGGTCATTAGAGAGATACAATTTAAAACAACACTGATATTCCACCTCGCCCCAGAAAGAATGGCTGTCATCCAGAAATCAACCAATAACAAATGCTGGTGGGGATGTGGGGAAAAAGGAACTCTTCCCCACTGGTGCACTATTGAAATCAGTGTGGAGATTCCTCAGGAAGGTCATATTATAGGTTCCATTAGACCCAGCTATTCTCCTTCTGGGTGTCTTTTCAAAAAATTTCAAAACATCATACTACAGTGATATATGTGCACTCATGTTTTTTTTGTGTGTGTGCACCCATGTTTATAGCAGCACAATTTGTAATAGCTAAAATTTGGAAACAACCCAAATTTCCATCAATTGAGGAATGGATAAAACAGATGTGGTATGTTATACAATGGAATACTACTTGGCTATAAAGAAACTTTTGAAACTTTTCTAAGTGATGGATTCAACCAGAAACCATACTTGTAAGTTAAAATAAATCAGACTCACATGTATAAACATTGTATTATCTCCCTGGTGTGAGAAACTGAAAGAGAAAATAAGATCCAAAATATACAATAGATATCGTGAAATAGGAAGAAATTGTTCAAAAGGAAAAAGGAACTAGGATGGGGAAAGGGGAAGAAGGGAAAAGGAAAAAATAAAACATAAGATAGTTATTTTACTAGTTTCTCTTAGTTCACTGAAAAGGAAGGTTTGTGCTAATATTGTTTGGGGAATTTTTTATGCTCATATCCTGTGCTCTGAGTAACTGTTTTAATGATTACAATACTCATTGCATTAACTGTGGTTATTTTGATATAAAATTTTGTTTTACTTTTTTTCCATAAAATTAAAAACAAATCTTCCCACACAGACTGCAATGGTATAGCCTGAGAAAGCCAAGAACCAGCAGGTGGGCAGGGCAAGAGGAGCAGTCACTCCCGAGGCCAGCTCCAGCAGAGGACCCCTTCAGGCTCCAGGACACCTCACAGTCAGAAGTATGTGCACACGTGCATGTGCACAGACACCCCCTCATATCCACACACGCGTGTGCCCATGCACACAGCAGCTGTGTATGTGCAGGTGTACACACACACACGTGCACACACCTGGACATACCTGTGCATGCACACAGGTTCACACAGGTGCGCACATACACGTGTGTCCATGTACAAGCGTGCACCGATGTACACACATGCATACACACGAACACGTGCGCGGCTGGGGCAGGGTTAGGTGATGATGGCTGGGCCATGAAACCCTGTCGTCTGCACACAGTGACCCTCGATTTCTCACCTGCACAGCACATGGATTCTGGGCACTGAATTCTTGCAGCTCCGCTCTCTGACCATGGCGAGTCCCTGTCTCCGAGGACGGCAGCCAGGCCGAGGCTGAGGTGCCACTCACGGAAGAGAAGCAGCTGCCCGCAGGGCGGCCGGGGCCTGGCAGTTCCCAGGGTCTCTGTCTCGGTACCCTTGCGCCTCCCCTGCACCTGACTCTCTGGCAAAACCTCCTGTGCTTAGAAATAGGGTGCAAGGGTTAATTCTAGGGGTGAGCTTCGGCTGCTGACCCCACTCTAGGTGTCTGCAGGAGGGTTTTCGAAAGTGATAAATAGTAATGAAGACGATCTACGTGGTGCGGGGGACGGGGCCTCACACTACCCATTCCAGGCCTAAAGAGAGCAAACGCCGAGCTGTCCTGGGATCCTGCGGCACGCGCCGCCATCCAGACGCCACAGCCACTGTCCGAGGTTCCGGTGCACGTGGCCGAGTCCTCCCGGAGCGCGGGAGACACTTGCTTAAGGTCGGCCTTGCCAGCATCGCTTCCTGTCTTGATGTCTTCTCTCTGTCACTGTCTTTTCATTTTGTCTATTCTGTGTGCCTTTTCCTCTTCCTCTCTTTCTCTTTCTCTTTCTGCATCTGTTTGTCTCTGTTTCTTTTTCTCTCTGACCCTATTTTTCTCTGTTTCTCTTTTGCACACCTGTTTCCCAATCTCTCACTCTGTCTGTCTCTCCCTGTCTCTCTGTCTCTCTCCCTCTGTCTCTCTCTCTCTCCCTCTCTCTCTGTCTCTCTGTCTCTCTCTGTCTCTCTCCCTCTGTCTCTTTCTCCCTCTCTGTCTCTTTCTCTCTGTCTCTCCGTCTCTCTCTGTCTCTCCCTGTCTCTCTGTCTCTCTCCCTCTGTCTCTTTCTCCCTCTCTGTCTCTCTCTGTCTCTCCCTGTCTCTCTGTCTCTCTCCCTCTGTCTCTTTCTCCCTCTCTGTCTCTCTCTGTCTCTCTGTCTCTCTGTCTCTCCCTGTCTCTCTGTCTCTCTCCTTCTGTCTCTTTCTCCTTCTCTCTTTGTCTCTGTCTCCCTCTGTCTCACTCTCTCTCTGTCTCTGTCTCTCCCTCCCTCTCTCCCTCTCTCTATCTCTTCCTCTCTCTGTCTCTCTGTCTCACTCTCTCTGTCTCTCTGTCTCTGTCTCTCTCTCCCTCTCTCTCTCTGTCTGTCTGTCTCTATCTATCTCTGTCTCTGTCTCTGTCTCTCCCTCTCTCTCTATCTCTGTCTCTCCCTGTCTTTCTGTCTCTTTCTCTGTCTCTTTCTCCTTCTCTCTCCATCTCTGTCTCCCTCTGTCTCACTCTCTGTCTCTCTCTCTCTCCCTCCCCCCCATCTCTTTCTCTCTCTGTCTCTCTCTCCTCCCTCACTTCCTCACTTTTATCCAATGACAAAGGCTAGTTTACTGCATACACTCCTGGCAGCCGTGCTGGGAGCAGAAGGCCGCGTGTCCTCCCCAGGGTCCCCAGCTGGGGGTGTTTGCCCTCCTGCTCAGCACCCCGGCCTGGGGCAACTGTGCCCAGGCCTCTGCCCCTCAGCAGCACAGCACCCAGAGTCAGCCCATCTGGGCCCACGTGGGCACGGGCATCACCTCTGGGCCCATGTGGCGCATGGAGCAGGGTGGTCAGCCTGGGTCCCTGGGGTCCCTCTGTCTGCCAGGAGAAGGGTAGGACCTTTCCCACAGGTCCTTTGTGATGGCTGGCTTCAGACTCCAGCATGCCCTGCTGTTACCATGGTTACCAACAGGCCACCGCCTGGCCCTTGGTTACCCCATCCTCACTTGCTGGTCACGTGGCTGTGCTCAGACAGACATCTGAGAAGTTATGCTGACATGCTTGGCACCCTCAGGAGAGAAGTCAGTCACCACAAGTACCCAACAAAACAGACTGATTTATGTACATTTTCGAGTGTTTAAAGATGTTTATCAGAACAACTTGAAAGGTAAGTTGGGTCGAGTTCAATGACCCAGAGCCCAGGGGCCAAACCTGACCTTTCCCCTGATTTTATATGATCCATGAGCGAGGAATGGTCCTTACATTTTTAAATGCATTAAAAAATCTAAGGAAGACTAATATTCTGTAACAGGGATAATCACTTGAAATTGAAATCAGACTATCAATGGACTAAGTTTCATTGGCACCGGGCCACATCTATCAGGGCCACCTCCGTCCGCCTACCCCACGGCCACATCCATCAGGGCCACCTCCGTCCCCCTACCCCACGGCCACATCCATCAGGGCCACCTCCGTCCCCCCTACCTCACGGTCCATCACACTGACATCTGTCCCCCTACCTCTTGTCTCTCTGGTCACTTTTGTGGCACAACAGGGACTGAGTGGCCACTCATACCACGTGGTCCCCAAGGCAGACAACACTCACCACTCACCCACTGGCCCTCTCTGGAAAAAGTTTGCTGACCCTGACTCAGTTCTTTTTAGCTCAACACTTAAGTTTTATTTCTCCATCTTTGTCCACTGATAGAGTGCCACAGACTGCGAAGGACTGAGGCCCAAACTCAAGAGACACAGGCCTGCAAGTGAAAACTGCTTACAAATAATAAGTAAATAAGAGGTGTCCAAACCGACTCACAAGGCTCACTAACTTCAAATGAAACCTGATTTCCTGTGCAAGCCAGTGGGAAAATGTTCAACTAGAAATTCTTCTAAGAAAAAACAACAGGGAAGAGATGGCCTTTCCTGACCCTCATGTGCTGCTGACACCCGAGGTTCCTGTCCGTCCCCCCAGGTGGCCGAGCCCTCAGGAAGAGACAGGAACAAAAGCAGCACCGAGAAAGCCAAAGCCTGCCTGGAACACGGTTAGTATCGTTCAAGCTCGGCCTTCAGTAGGCTGTGCTGTTCCCTTCCTTTCTTCCCACTTTCATCTCCTTTAACTGACTTCTTGCTTTTCTGCTTTGAAGACATCCTCGGGAGAATTCTGTAAGTCAAGACCAGCTCTCTATCTTGTGCTGATTTGTCTAAACATACATCACACGCAGCTGTTTTTGCATACAGCTCCCCGTGGGCTGTCGCGTCACCATGGCTTCCAGGCCGGGAGGACACACTGAGGGGCGAGCCCAGGGCATCTGCTGCAGTCTCTCCCCACCAGCAAGGCCGTGGAGGCTCCGCTCTCCCATGGGGACACAGACAGACAGGCAGGCTCATGACTCAGCAGACGCAAGCTCAACTGTCCCTCCCGGACCAGTAGGGTGGGACAGAGGAATGACACTTCAGAGGTGATGAGGCTGCAATGCGTCCCCTTGCAGGAGACAATCTGAAAGCCACACAGTTTACCAAATGTGGTTGTGTTTTGTTTGTTTTGGGCTCTGACCTGAAGTAGCACCAAATGAAACCAATCCTGTCCCCAAGAGTCCCTGCAAGAGGTACTGAGCGTCAAAAAGATGTCCTATCTGCCATCCTCCTCCTGGTGCCCAGGAGTCAGATTCAGAGCAAGAGGCCTTCCAGGTGCCTCCTGGCACCCTCCACCTACTTCTGGCCCTGTTCTATCAAGCACCTTATCTCTCCCCTCCTCCAAGGATTCTGGTCACTTCCAGAACCTTCTTCCAAAACCTGTCACACTATGTCACCTGAAGGATTAACCTCCAGTTATACAAAGGCTGATCAGAACATGGCATGTTTTGAAATACATGTATTGTATTGTAATACAAATGTATTACAATAAAATATGCATTGCCCTGAACCCACCTCAAAATACTCCTCCTTTCTTCAAAAACACTTATTTCATCGTTCCTGTCACTTCCAGAACCAGTTCTGGAAGTCCTCTTTCAGTGTGCTCAAAAACACAGTGACTGCTGTTCCATCCAACAGAAAAGCGAGCTTATAAAAATATTACCATGTGGAGAAGCAGCAGCATCTCCTGAAATCCGAGCCATGTTGGAACTTAGGGCGCTGGAAAGCCAAGCAACCAGCCTGTCACCCTGGTAAGTGGCTGTGAGTCTACCGGTGCGCGGGCTGGGAATCAAACATCCCACCCCCCGTTAGCAAGTGGGACCCAGAGATCTGAGCATCTCTTGGGAGGTTGACCATATGTAATATAGCAAATAAGGGTGATTTCCTTCTACCATCTCTTTGAAGGCAAATATTTTTATCACTGTTTTGCTTTGTCCTGATTAACGGTATTGCTCTATTCAATATTCTGTTTTGATAAGTTCTATAATATCCTGTATTTCCTTTGATTTTGCTATACCTGATTGAAAGATAACATTGTGAAGATAACGAGATATACTACGGTATCTATTACTTTTATTCCTGTAACCTGCTGTGAAGTTCTGTACCACTTTCACTACACTGTCTCAATCGGCTTTATTCCATCCTGTTCTGTTGCACTTTACTACCTTCAAATTAATAAAAAATATTTTAAAAATTTAAAAAACCACATTTAACTTCAAAGGAAATTTATAGACTGAAAATCAAAGGAGAGAAAACAATTGTTCCATACAGCAGGAGATCAGAAAAAAAAGCAAGGGTAACTTGCCCATCAACCACAGAATGGATAAAAAGTAGAATAATCTTGAGGCTCTTGTAGGTAAATGGATGCAATTGGAGATCATGTTTATGGGTGAAACAGTTTGAACTCATATGGCTGGACCCTAGCATAAAAAACAGGAGTCAGAGGGATCAAAAAAGTACAATGTATATTATAAAAGTGATAGGAGAGGAAACTCCTGGGAGGAGAAGGTAGTGACACTGTTAGTTTCTTACTGTCTTGGCTTAAACTCTTGTATTGTTTTCACAATTTTGTTAGGCTTGGTTTTGTTCTGTCTTGTTTTGTTAGATTTTACTGTGTCTGATGGTATGGGCAGCTATTTTGAACATAATAAGATGTATTATGGTACTCATGGTTGGTTTCCTATTATCTTGTATTGAAGTCTTATACCGTTTTCATTTGTTTGTTTAATAGGTTTTATTCTGTTGTGTTTTGTTTGATTGTATTATGTGTGATAGTATGGACAACTGTTTTGAAGAAAATGAGACATTATAGAAACCATTGTTCATTTCCTATTATCTGGTGTTGAAGTCCTGTAATGCTTTCATTCTTTTGATAGGTTTTGTACTATTTTGCTATGTTTGATATTGTTGTGTGTGAAGATTTGGACAACTATTTTGAAGAAAACATGAGACATTATGGTAGCCACTGTTGATTTCCTGTTGTCTTGTTTTGAAGTCCTATGTTGCTTGCATTGTTCTATTCTCATTTGCTTTGTTCTGTTTGGTTTGTTTTATTCTCTTTAAAATTAAAAAAATATATATTATTACCATGTGTTTTCATCCACTTTACTCACCAGATCGGCTGTGTAACTTCTGGCTCTTCCCCAAAGTCCAAATGACTAAGAAAGATAAATTCTTTGAATCCATTCAGGCCCTTGAGGCAACCACAAAAGCACAACTAACAAAGCTGATGAAAGAGAACACCCAGAACTGCTTCAGGAAGTGGCAGGGATGATGGGATGAGTACATTTGATGTGACGGGGTGTATTTCATGGGCGATTAACGACCATGTGTCTCCCCCCCGTCCTCATCTTCTCCATGAACATTGCCTATGTAAGGAGACTGCAGTGTCTTAGACATTATCAGTCCAGAGAGAGAGTGAGGCTCGGGGCCCCTGGACCAGGTCAAGGCTGGAGCAGAGGAGAGAAGCCTGGGAGGAGGAGAACAAAAATAGCTCTGCTCAGAGGGAAGCCAGAGACGCCTTCCTGTGAGCCAAGGCAGGATCCCAGCTGGACACAGGCTCAGAAACGCCCAGCCCGGCGTTTCCAGGCAGAGGCATCGTGGGCAGCATCGCCGTCCTCTGGCCCAGAAGGTGTGCAGTGAGGCCGGGGAAGCCGGTGGGCACTGGCTGGGTCTGCTCTGCCGGGCAGCTGTAAGCTGAACCCTCTAGCCCACAGGCCACACTCGGCCTCTCCTCCTGAATATTCAGGATCAGCCATCTTTTTCCCAGCAACGGAAAGCTGGCCAAGAGGGAATTTTAATAAACTCTGTCCCCTCACCCTTGCCGTCACACCCTTGCCCGCGTGTGATGAAGGCAGAAACCTTCAAAACCAGAGAGCGTGCATGAGCCAAGCACTGTGTGGAGAAGGATCCTCCATGATGAAAAGCCACTGAGAGTTTTTCACCACTGGGGACATCAGCTCACGTGAGTCACCCTAGTGCAAAACTTAGTTACTCGGAAGTGGGTACAAGCTGAGTGTCCCTTATTCAAAAGTGCTTCAGAACCTCAAAAGTTCCAGGGTTTGGATATTCTGATATTTTGGAAGAGCACACAGAAATGATGAGATATCTTCAGGTATCCAAAGGAATTTCACACAGTGTTTCTAGTGCACTGTGTTTTGATTACGTCTGATCGCCTGAGGCGGCGTGTGGGCTTTCCTACTTGGAGCATCCCGCTCTAAGATTTTAGATGTCAGATTTCCAGATTGCAGGTGCTCGGCCTGTATCTGGTATTTTTAAAAATTAGTACAATCTAAAAACTATATCATTATCATAGTAGTTGTATGGGAAACTATTTTTAAAAAATGATACACAATATGGGGAAAGTGGATTCATGACATTAATTTGGGGCAAGAGGTTCAGTAAAGCTTACCACATCATTCTCGGAAGCCAGGCCACATGCCACGGGACCTCAGATTCCTGGCGAAGAACAGTGGGGACAGCACCAGAGGGTCCTGGCTACAGCCGCTGGCAAAGCCATTACAAGACAAGGTGACTCTGGGTGGAAATGACCAGTGTACCACCCAGCAACCACAGGGGTGGGGAGGGGGCCGGAGATTCCTGGCCTCGTGCGACTGGGATGGAAAGAACTCACTGAGAGGAAGGGGTCCAGGGCACATCAAGCTGCCCATGGGCAAGAAAGGAGGTGCCCTGGGGCTACAGCTATGCCCCAGGGCTGCTCGGGCCACCCTAACACAGTTCTCCTAATGCCAGTCCCTAACTAGGGAAGATTGCACTGCAGGTGAGAAAGCTCAAGAGCTGGCCAGAAGGGGGACCGCTGTGTGACTGCACCTGAGGAAGTCACCCGTGCTCCCCATCAGCGTCCAGCTCCCACCTGAGCCCAATCAAGATCCAAGGGCCTGGCGCTCAGGCCGCCCACGGGTGCTCATGGGTAACTGGCGAGGGAAACGAAAGCCACAGAGCAACTCATGAGATCCTGGCCTGAAACACAAGACCAAGGCTTTGGCTCAGGCCGGAGAACACAGTGCGCTGTCTCATAGAAACTGAAGGGATTTGCGGAGAAAGAGCAGAGAGAGCAATCCGCAGCGCTGAGCTGGACGTGGCCTCGTCCCGCCCATGGGGACGCTCACCCTTCCACACGAGGCTCTCACAGGACGGCCGTTCACGAAGGGGAAAAGTAAAACTAGATGCTAGGGTCATCGCCAAGGCTAAACTCTAAACCATTTCGAAGGACAGAAAGCAACACAATAATTAACGAGTGTATAATTTTATGGGGGGAGGAGGTGTCTGCACAGGTCACAGAGCCCAGGAGAAAAGGAGACACAGGCTTCTGCTGTGAACAGTTACAGTGTGTAACAACTCAACACCATAACCCAAGGGAAGATTGGGAAACTGAGAGAAAATATCTATGAAAACACAGCAGACTAATGATTAATAGGCAGGAGGGGTGTTGAAAATCACTTCTCTCTCAAGAAAAGGATGAACAAACTCAGAGGAAAATGAACAGTTTTTACAAACCAGCAGAAATTCTAACCCAAGAAAGCTCTGAAGAGACATTATTAATATAAAAATAAACCCAAAAAAAGCCAGGTGTGTTTGTGCACACCTGTAACTCCAGCACTGGAGAGGCTGAGGCAGGAGGGTTGCCGCAAGTTCCAGCCCAGCCGTGGCTACATAAAGGAGTTCAAGGCCAGCCTCAACTACCGAGCATGACTGTGTCTCAGAACAACAAAACGTACGTAATAAAGGACAGCAGACCATGTAAAGGATGACCCCAGATACACCTCACAACTATGTGTGTACCTGCGTGTGCTATCCACGCGCAAGAGAACATATATTAGGGATGTGTGTCAGTGCGTGTGTGAATGTGCTGTGTGGCTGTGCACGTCTGCGTGGGAGAGTGTGATTGTGTGTGATGCGTGTGACCGTGTATGTGTTTTCAGTATGTATGTGAGAGCACGTGTGTGAGAGTGTGTGTGAGTGTATTGTGAGCACGTGTTGAGAGCGCATGTGTGAGAGTGCATGTGTGTGTGTGTGCGTGCGTGTGTGAGAAAGCGTATGTGTGAGCACACGTGAGTGCATGTGTGGGGGCACGTGTGTGACCGTGTGTGTGACCATGTGTGTGACCGTGTGTATGAGTGCATGCGTGTGCACGTGTGTGCACGCACAAGGAGACAGAAAAGCCCCTGGAGGACGGAGCTGCCCCTCACAGTGGTTGAAGCAGCGGTAACAGCAGGGGCTTTGGTCTAAGCGCACACGTTGCTCGCGAATGAATGGATAACTGGGGTGTCTGTGCACATGTGTGTGTGTGTGTGTTTAAAGCAGTTCTAGCAAAATCATGAGTAGCTTTATGAGGTGTGATCAAAAACATAGTGAATGCCGCTGCGGTGCACCGTCTCATAGAGAGGCAGGCTCGAACACGTGATAGCATGTGCCCGCCCCACTTAGTGGACCTGGAACCCCGGCTCTTTCCAAAGCAACCACGACAGAGAAAGGTTTGGCAGAGATTTCAGGACACCAAATCACCTGTGACCACACAACCAAGTACACTCGGGAAGGAGGACCGCAGAGCTGCTGCAGAAGGCTGTATGAGGCGTGTGCTCGGGGTGAGGGGAGGATTCTGAGGGGAGCGACCCTATTGACAGGAACTGACGCTAATTCATCTCTTACTGTAAGCGTTTCTGATCGAAACGCACACCATGCTTTTACCACAGCTGGTATATCTGGGTTTGTCTTTGACTCATCAACACGCAGTTGACGGCAGGGGGCGCTGTCAAAGCTGGAGGAGTGCAGATGAACTGTGCTGAGAAGTCCTGCAGGACACAGGGATGCCAGGTGTGATGGCAACCTTAGTGCAGCTCGGTGCCACCACGGGGTGAGAACTCACACGGCAGAGTGGAGAAGTGAGCAACCTAGAGACACTGCAAAAACACACCCAGAGCACAGCGGACGATTCCTATGGGGTGAAATCTCATTCTGAGGGCAACGAAAACATACACAAGGTGTAAATAAAAGGGAACGGGGCCGTGTCTGGGAAACAAAGCAGAATCACTGCAGATCATCTCTGCCTAATAGACAGGAAGGTCTGGCAAGGTTAATTTATTAAACGTCAATAAAATTCATTGTTTTCTTTTTTAGGTCCTGGAAAAGTAGGCTTCTAAACAAATCACCCTTCAGGGTTTCCTCCAGACTAAAACCCAAGTGAA
>PVJX010043419.1:0-13682 GCA_004027295.1 Dolichotis patagonum
CTTCTTCTTCTTCTTCTTCTTCTTCTTCTTCTTCTTCTTCTTCTTCTTCTTCTTCTTCTTCTTCTTCTTCTTCTTCTTCTTCCTCTTTTCTTATTTTTATTTTTGTTAAATAGTTGTTTCCCTGGTATCTCCACCCAGGTCCCAGAGAAGCTAGCAATTGCTGTCAGCTTTTATACCACCACACCACCATTTTTTAGCACCTCAATTAATTTTTTTAAATGGGCCCTCATTAAGTTGCTGTGCTGCCCAGGTGGGCTCAAGCTTGCCATCCTTCCACCTCAGACTTCATGAGTACTGGTATTAGAGGTGTGCCCCTCCATGCCTGGCTTACATTTTTTCTTAATATTTAAAAAATATCTTGACCAGAAGTGTGATCACACAGTTTGAAATAACTTTCTTTGCTTAGAAATGTATCTATTTTATGTATTATTTTTACTTAAAAATTCTAACATGGATGAAACTTAAGAAGATATGCTAAGCAAAATGAAACAGTCATAAAAAGACAAATGTATGATTCCATTTATTTGAAGCACTTAGAACAGAGAACTCAGAAACACAGCAGAAGGATCACTGCTAGGGGAAGGGATGGGCAGTGGAGTGTTAGTGTCTATGGGTTCAGCGTTTCTTTTTGGGAAGACAGATACTAGAGGTGAATGGTTGTGATGATTCAGCCATGTCAATGTATTTAGTACCATTGCATCACATACTTGAAAACAGTTAAAATGGAAAATTTTGGCTTATGTGCATTTTACCACCATTAACCAGCTACCTGTAAAGTATGGCTCCGATGCTTTTCTCTATTCATATATTTATTATAAATATAGTCATTTTTTATTTAAAACTATGAGATTAGTTTTCTTACATATGGGAAAAGTTGTCAAATCAGATAAAAGCATTGTCTAATGAAAAAATCTCCCAGGATTCCTGGCTTTATACCTTGGATAAAACCACTTTTAACAATTTCTCCATATTTCTTTATTGGTCAGTGTTAGATAGCATCCGCTTGCTTCCTATTTGGGAGCGTTAAGGGTCTAGCAGACTTAGATGCTGCCTGGTAGCCATGTCTTTTTTTTTTTTTTACATTTTAAACTTTCTTACTGTTGTTATTTTTCAAGGGTTTGATTTATAAATTTAAATAGTTCACTTTAAAATTTATCAACTCATCTCTACCCTTTGTAAAAAGTATGAGAAACTTGGCAAATATACATATTTTTCATTTTTCCCTATTTCCTGATTTTTTACATTATTCTTTTAATATTTCCAAAGGTTATATATTTAGAATTGCTCTATAAATAAGTATTTAGTGCTTTATATAAATGTAATTTCATCTAAAAACATATACCAAATCACTCCCTATATCACAAAAATATACAAGTAAACACAATTCAACTCGAGAAAAATAAGAATGTCTTGATTTACCAAGAAGTTAGGTTCTGAGATAGACAATTTTGCTCTTGTTTATTATTAAAAAAGTGACCCCAAACACTGTATCTGGGGAAAGGATAGTGGAAATGCTTTTCCTGGTGGTAGGCAGTAAGTGGTAGAGAGAGAAATTGGTCTTATTCATCTCAATGAAATTTCATAGGCTTGAGGTTTAGAGAGAAAGAATCTTGACTCAAAAGAGCTGAAGATTTGCCATTTCCTTCTCTTTGTCTTCCAGAATTCTCTAGTCCAGATTCTCCAGTATTTGATCCACAGCCTTCAAAGAGTTCTAGTTTTTCTCTTCTGGTGGGGAGGGTGGGAAACATTGTTATCTGAGCTTGGAGAGAGACTGAGAAATATGTCTATTGGTCCAGTTGCTCCGAAGTTTTTTTTTTTTTAATTACCTTATTAACTGTACCATCATCAGCTTTTACTACTATTTGTACTCCTTCATTATGAACTTGAAGTCTGTTTTGGAATTTTGTTGATAGACTCACTTTACTTTGGTGCCTGGAGTATGCCAGGTTTTCTTTATCAATTCAACTCCATCATTATTTCCCAAGATTTTCTTAATCTTTCTAATTCACTACTACTGCTTAATAGTTTTTCTGGACTGTTGTGATTTGATTTATTCTAACTGTGCTTTTTCTGTTACTTTCATGAGATTTTAGAGATGAGAGGCAGATGTGTTTGCTAGGGTCATTTTGAAAGACAATCTTTATAATTTTTAAAAATAATTATATTATATATTAATGCATAGGTTTATGTATCTAGGTCTTTTTATTTTCTGAGTTCTGATGCACACATCTTGGGTTTTGTTGCCCCTGGAGGGACCTCCTTTCTTTTTTTTAATAATTTTTTAAAAAAATTTTATTTTAAAGAGAGAATAAAACAAAAGAGGGCAGAACAAAGCAGATCAGAACAGAACAACATAAGCAACACAACACTTTACAATAAAACAACTGGACATTAACAGTAGCTATCAAAATATATCTTTCTCTGCTATAGTTGAGCAGTTTCAAATACAATAATATCAAACATAACACAATAGTATAAAACCATTCAAGAGAATGAAAGAATTACAGGACATTCTGAACCAAATAGCTATGATCAATGGCTATATAATATCTCATTTTCAATAAAAAGATTTGTTTATACTATCCCATATACTAAAACCCCAATAAGGCACAACATGATAGAACCGATGGTAATAGCAGAGTAGAAGCATGGTAGGACTTCTAAGCAAGATGCTATTAAATCAGCAAGGGCTGCCATAATGTTTTGTTTTCTTCAAGACAGCTGTTCATACCATCACGCATAATAAAGTCAAACAAAACAGAATAAAACCATTCAAACTGATGAATGAAAACATTGAAAGGCTTCAAAGCTATGAGATGGGGACTCATGATTACCATAAAATCTTGTATACTCTTACCAACTCTCATACTAGGGAGACTATACGGTATTTACACATGTGAGTTTGGTTTATTTCACTTATGAGTATGGTCTCAAGTTGTGTCCATTTATTTATAAATATCTCAATGTGATCATTCTTATAGCTGAGTAGTACTCCATTGTATAAAAATACCACAACTTTTTAATCCATTCCTCAGTTGATGGGCATTTAGGTTGTTTCCAAGATCTGGCTATTACAAATTGTGCTGCTATAAATATGGGTACACATATATCACTGTGGTATGATGTTTTCAGTTCTTCTGGGAATATGCCTAGAAGCGCAATAGCTAGGTCAAATGGGACTTCCAAACCCAGCTTTTTGAGGAATCTCCAGACTGACTTCCACAGTGGTTGCACCAGTCTACACTGCCACCAATAGTGCAGAAGAGTTCCTTTTTCCCCACAGCCACTCCAGCACTTGTTGTTGGTAGTTTTTTCTATCCTGGCCATTCTTTCTGGGTTGAGATGGAATCTCAGTGTAGTTTTAATTTGCATTTCTCTCATGACTAAGGATGATGAACATTTTTTCATGTATTTATTTGCCATTCGTATTTCTTCATCTGAGAACTGTGTATTCATTTGAGTTGCCCATTTTTGGATTGGGTGTTTGAATTTCGAGGGCGTGATTTTTTTTAATTGTTTATAAGTTCTAGACAGAAGTCCTTTGACTGAGGGACAATCCATGAAGATTTTTTCCCAATTTGTGGGTTTTCTTTTCACTCTGCTGGAAATCTCTTTCAACATGCAGAAACTCTTTACTAAGATATGGTCCCAGTTATTGATTCTGGGAAGTATTTCCTGTGCAGTTTGATTCTTGTTCATGAATTCGCTACCTACCCCTATATCTTTGAGGTTTTTACCTACTTTGTCTTCCAGCAGATTTAGTGTTTCTATTTTAAGATTTAGATCTTTGATCCATTTAGATTTTAGTTTAGTACATGGTGATAGGCATGGATCTAGTTTTAGTCTTCTGCATATGGATAGCCAATTTTTCCAGCACCATTTGTTGAAGAGACTGTCATTCTTCCAGCAAACATGTTTGCCCCCTTTATGAAAGACAAGGTGGTTGAGTAAGTTTGTGGTTGTGGTTGTATCTTCCATTCTATTCCATTGATTTTCAGGTCTGTTTTTATTCCAGAACCATGTTGATTTTATTCCTGTAGCTTTGTAGTATAATTTCAAATCAGGGATTGTGATGCTTCCTGCCTTGCCTTTGTTGCTTAGAATTGCCTTTGCTATTCTAGGTCTCTTCTCGTTCCAGATGAATTTTAGGAGTGATTTCTCTAGATCTATGAGGTATGTTAGTGGTATTTTGATTGGGATTGCGTTGAATCTGTATAGTAATTTTGGGAGAATAGCCATTTTCACAATATTTATTCTTCCTATCCATGAACAGGGGATATCTTTCCATTTTCTGAGGTCCTCTTCGATTTCCTTTTTCAGGGTATTATAATTTTCCTTGTATACCTCTTTTACTTCTTTCGTGAGATTAATTCCTAAGTATTTCATTTTTTTGGATGCTAGTGTGAAGGGTGTGGCTTCTCTTACCTCTCTTTCAGTATTTTTGCTGTTAGTGTATAGGAATGCTATTGATTTTTGAGTATTAACTTTGTATCCAGCTACATTGCTGAATTTATTTATTATATCTAGGAGTTTTTCAATGGAATTTGGAGGTCATCTATGTAAAGTATCATGTCATCTGCAAATAATGATAATTTAACTTCCTCTTTTCCTATCTTTACTCCTTTTATTTCTCTCTCTTGTCTAATTGCTCTGGCTAGTATTTCCAGTACTATGTCGAATAGGAGCAGTGATAGGGGACATCCTTGTCTTGTACCTGATTTTAAGGTAAAGGCTTTCAGTTTTTGGCCATTTACTATGATGCTGGCTGTAGGTTTGTCATAGATGGCCTTTATCGTATTGAGGTAAAGACCATCTATTCCACTTCTCTGTAAGGTTCTTATCATGAATGAGTGTTGGACCTTATCAAAAGCTTTTTCTGCATCTATAGAGATGATCATGTGGTTCATAGTTTTGGCTTTATTGATGTAGTGGATTACATTTATTGTTTTGCATATGTTGAACCATCCCTGCATTCCTGGGATGAATTCCACTTGGTCGGGGTGAATAATCTTCTTGATGATTTGCTGTATGCTGTTTGCTAATATTTAATTGAGAATTTTTGCATCTATGTTCATTAGGGAGATTGGCCTATAGTTCTCTTTTTTAGTTGAGTCTTTCTCTGGTTTTGGTAGTAGAGTAATATTTGATTCCATGAATGACTTAGGAAGAATTGCTTCCCTTTCAATTTCATTGAAGAGTTTGAGGAATGTCGGAATTAAGTCTTCTTTGTATTTCTTGTAGAATTCTGCAGTGAATCCATCTGGGCCTAAGCTCTTCTTTGTTGGCAAGGAATTAATTACATTTTCAATTTCAGTAATAGAAATTGGGTTATTCAGCAGTTTTACATCTTCCTGAACCAGCTTTGGTAGTTCATATGTATGTAGGAATCTGTCTATTTCTTCAGTGTTATCGATCCTATGAGAGTACATGTTTTGAAATAGGTGTTGATGATCTTCTGTATTTCCACCGAGTCTGTAGTAATTTCATCTTTTTCATTCCTTATTGCATGAATTTGAGTATTTTCTTTCCTTTTTTCAATAAGGTTGGCCAGGGGCTTATCAATTTTATTTATTCTTTCAAAGAACCATCTCTTTGATTCATTGATCCTTTGTACTGTTTTCTTAGTCTCTATTGCATTAAATTCTGCTCTAATCCTTGTAATTTCCTCCCTTCTTTTGGCTTTGGGCTTGGCTTGCTCTTCTTTTTCTAGATGTTTGAGTTGTAGCATCAGGTTGTTTACTTGTGTTTGTTCTGTCTTCCTGATGTGGGAACTCAGTGCAAGAAATTTTCCTTTAAGGACTGTTTTCATTGCATCCACAAATTCTGGTAAGTTGTCTTTGTATTTTCATTTTCTTGTAGATATTGTTTAATTTCTTCTTTAATTTTCTCCATCACCCACTGATTACTCAAGAGTGTATTACTCAGTTTCCATGTGTTTGTGAGGTTTTTGCAGTTGCTTATGTCATTAATTTCTAATTTCATGGCACTATGATCCGATAACATGCATGGGATAATTTAAATTCTTTTGCACATACTTAAATATGTTCTGTGGGCTAGAATATGGTCTATTTTAGAGAATGTCTCATGTACTGCTGAGAAGAATGTATATTCTGATGTTGTTGGATGGAAAACTCTATATATGTCTATCAAGTCCATTTGTTCACAGGTGTGATTGAGTTCTGTTATTTCTTTGCTGATTTTCTGTCTAGTTGATCTGTCCCTCTGTGTCAATGGTGTGTTAAAATCTACTGTTATAATTGTGTTATTGCTTATTTGACTTTTCATTCCTGTTAATACTTGCTTTGTATAGCTGGGTGCTCTGGAATTTGGTGCATATATATTTAAGATTTTTATCTTTTCCTCTTGAAGTTTTCCCCTGACTAGTATGTAGTGACCTTCTTTATCTCTTTGGATCATTCTTGATTTGAAGTTCACATTATGTGCAAACAGGATTGCTACCCCCATTGTTTTTTTGATTTCCTGTTGTATGAAGTATTGTTTTCCATCCTTTGACTTTCAGTCTATGGGTTTCCTTTTGGGTAAGATGGGTTTCTTGTAGACAGCATACGGTTGGATGTTGTTCCTTGATCCATTCTGCCAGTCTGTTTCTTTTGATTGGTGAGTTGAGGCCATTTACATTAATGGTTATAACTGTTATATATTGGTTTATCGTTGACATGTTATCTTTTTCCTGTTGTATTTTTAGCTTTCCATTGTATTTAATTGTCTGCCTTGCTTGATGGTTTTATCCTATGTGTATCTAGAGTGTCTTTCAGTATTCTGTGTAGGGTTGGTTTGGTGTTCATGAAGTTTTTCAGCTGTTCTTTGTCATGGAAGTATCTTATTTCTCCATCCATTTTGAAGGACAGTTTTTCAGGGTACGTCAGTCTGGGTAGGAAATGGTTTTCCTTTAGGATCTGAAATACTTCACTCCATGCTCTTCTTGCTTTCATTGTTTGTGTTGAGAAGTGTGCTGTGTTTCTGATAGGTTTTCCTTTATAGGTAACCTGTCTTTTCTCTCTAACAGCTTTTAGTATTCTGTTCTTATGGTGGGTTTCTGGGATGGTGATTATTATGTGTCTGGGTGTAGTTTATTTTGGTTATGGCTATTTGGAGTTCTATATGCTGCACTAATCCAAGTGTCAGTTTCCATTCTCATATTTGGGAAGTTTTCAGCTATTACTTCTGTAAATATCCTCTTGATATCATTTGGGCTGTCCCCTTCTTTTTCATTTATCCCTATTAATCTTATGTTATTTTTCTTTTCATCATCTTGCAGCTATTGAATTGTTATTTCCTGATTCTGTTTTTTTAAAAAGATCTTTCCTTTCCTGTTCAGTAGCTGCAATCTTATCTTCAAGGTCTGAAATTCTATCTTCACTTTCATTGAGGTGGTTTTTACAGCTTTCAATAGCATTTCTGATTTCCTGTATATCTCTTTGAATCTGCTTTATGTATTCTGTTTGTTTCTTATAGTGTTCATTCAGGGATTCTATCTGTTTGCTTTGTTCCTCTAATTTTTTATCTGTGTCTTCACTAGATGTGTTCACTATTTCTTTCACTACTTTTATCATTTCTTCTTTTACCTGGGCAATTATTTCTAATTTGAATTTCTCCATAGCTTGCTGTAGTTGCTTCTTTATTTCAGTTGATATCATTTCAGTCATTTCAGGTGTATGGCTTTTATTTTCTTCTATGTACATGGCTCCCAGGCTTTCTTGGGATGGGCTGGTGATTTGAGCCTGCCTTTTGGTCTTTCCTTTCATCATTTTTCTTTATTTCCTTGGTTTGAGTGGTGTTCCAAAGCTTCCTCTGGGTGTGTCACAAATCTCCTACTGCACCCTCAGCTACTGGAGCAGTCTCAGCTCCTCTGCAGTTACTTGTCTCCCTTGGGCAATCTCCACTCCTCTGCAGACTCTTGGTTGTCTTAATTGAGATGCAGAAGCTTGGCATTGAGAACTGGGGCCAGCAGAGCCCCTGGGGGCACAATCCCCTGTCCTAGGGGTGTGGATATGAACTCAGCAGCTGGCAGTGTTGGTCTCAAGCTGTTCCCAGGCCAGCCCAATTGAGCCCAGAGTCCTTGTGCAAGGTTTCTGCCTCCTGGACTGAAACAAGATCGCTGAGCATGGTTGACTGAGGCCCTGCAATCTACTGGACCCAGTCCAGCTTCCCGGTAGCTCCCCAGAAACTCAAAAGCTGAAAAGTAGGTCTCCAACTTTCCCCAGGTCACCTGGACTCACCTTGGGCAATCTCCGCCCCTCTGTAGATTCTCGGTTCTCTTAATTGAGATGCAAAAGCTGGGTGTGGAGAATTGGGGCCAGCAGAGCCCCCGGGGCACAATCCCCTGTCCTAGGGGGTTTGGATATGAGCTCAGCAGCTGGCAGTTCTGGTCTCAAGGTGTAAGGGACTTCCTTTCAAGGCTTATGAAGTTCCTAGAGCTACTATAGGTCTCCTGAGTGAGTGTGCTTTTCATATGCAAGCAAAGCAATCCAGAGTGCAGACCCCACAGCTTCCCATATTACACCTTGACACCAAGGTCACTATTTCCTGTAGTTACCAGACTATCCCTAGTGTCAGCTTCCAGGTAATAGGCATAGAAGAGCCTTATTTCCCCAGAGGCTGCTGAAATTACTAAAATTAGCCAATTCCCAAACTCTTTAGCTTGTTTCCCCCAGCATTCCCATGGAAACCACAATAATGTCTCTGGTTCATGTTTCCACACCTCTTCTGCCTCTTGTCCAAACCCAGTGCTGTCCCTGTAGGCCACATGGAAACTGCAACAAGTTATCTTTTCAATGACAGTTGTCTATGGTTCTGCTGGTCTTATGATAACTTGACATTTCTATTAATACTCTATATCTAAACAATAATGAATTATAACTTATCATATTCTAATTTTAAAAGGATTTTTAAAATCTTGAATTTTGAATGCTTATTAGTAATAATTCTTCAAAGCATGTGACTTTATAGGTGGTTATCTTTTAGAAAGAGTTATCTGCAGATAGGGCAAAAGCACTATAATCTATTATGACAGAGATTAGCAGACTGCTTAATAAGTTCCAAATGAAAATTATGCAAATGATTATACTTCAGTGGCCACATCAGGGAGGCTCAGAGCAGTTAATGGTAGAATTTGGGGTCTTCATCCTGGTGGCCCTCAAGAGACTTTAAAAAATTGAAAAACAGGGATAACACAATCACAAAGAGAAAATTTAACCTCTCTATGAATTTCCCATTCACATGGTTAGTGCTCAATTTTGATAAATAATAATATGGAAATTGTCATTATTATTAATAATAACATTCAACATCTTTATTAATAAGATATTTTTTCTTCATTCCAGATTTGAAATTCTGTGAATCCATTTCAGATACAGATTATCCTGAGATATTCAGTTGTAAGCAATAGTCAAGAAATGTTTGATATATGTATATATTTTAGATATTTTAGAATATAGAAATAGTCCTAAACACAACCATAAGTATGGGTTATTTTCCATCCCTTTGTTTTCAAAAAGTATATATATATATATATATATACAAAATTTTGTAACAAAATAATAGAATAACAATAGTTAATACATTGAATATTGTTTTCTTTAAAGTAGTTACTCAGAGTATAAGTTATGGGTAAAAGAATTCTCCAAAGACTATTAGCACAAACATTTCTTTTCAATGAGCTAAGAAAATCTAGTAGTATAATTATCTTGTTTTCTTTTCCTTTTTTCCTTTCTTCCTTTTCCCTTTCCCCCATCCTAGTTCATTTTTCCTTTAAAAAATATTTTAAAAAATCATGACACTTGAATTATCACACTTGTCTATAGTCACATAACAAGTAAGAGTGAAAGAGCTGTTATGTAAATTTATATAGTATTGAATTTTTTTCTTTTGCTAAATTCTTAAGGTGGTTCTTTTGTGGGTGTGTGTGTGTGTGTGTGCGTGTGTGTGTGTGTGTGTGTGTGTATGTGTAAAAGGTGCACAAATGGGGTATCTGAGTACGTCAGTGCCTCCAAGTCTCAAAGGACATGCAGAAAATCTTGAGTTCTGACTCATTAAGTGCTCTACCCAAATGACATAGGTTTGATTACTGGCTCATCTTGCCCTTTAAGATCTACAAAAGATTGGGTGAAAACTTTGTCCTATTGCTGGAGGTCTAATCTTAAAATTGTGTGGGTTTGTGTTCTTCTGGCCACCACTTTGCATTCTGTTTTGTGCCACTCCTTTATTTTTTCCTCATTGCTGATCCAGCTACAGGAAAGGACCCACTGACCCGAGCTGCCCTCAAACTCTCCATGAGCAGCTGGGTAAACATCAGTTATTGGATCTTCTCTGCAGATTTTCAAATGGCATTGTCTTAGTTTGTACTTGCCCTAAGCTCAGACCCCAAGATGAGAAGTTAAAGTACATAGGTTTTGAGGGAAGTCAAATCCAGAAGGCACAAGACAGGAGGGAGTAACACAACTGGTGACTGCTCGGAATCGTCCCACGTGGGAATGAGTCTGGTGCACATATTCTTGGGCTCACTCCTCTATGTCAAAGTGCTTGTATCTCTGCCATTTCCTGGCTGCCCAGTTCAGGTGGTGCAGGAAAATTTCCTAAGGCAGCAAGGCAGGGAGACTGCTAAGGAAAGGAGCTGTCCGAGTGCTGAGAACCAGCAGGGAGGCTGCAGGTTAATATTGGTGGGCAGTGGGAGGTGGGTGAGAAGCACATTGCATCTGAGACCATCAGCGAGTGTTGATTACAGCCCAACCCCATACAGAAAGTAATCATTTCTGGGCCACCAGTGGTGCTTTGTAAAGGATGGGAAAAGTTTTGGAAAGAAGCAAAATCCTGGGACTTAAAAGGTGTTTGTCCCAGACTCCTACTTTCTCCACTCTATTAATATTCATTGGTCCCCCAGCCACAACTGACCACAGGTTGATGCTACTTCTTGCATTCCTAAAGTGCAGTCCTGTCTGCCAAGTCTGCTGCTCCTCTTTCTCCTGATTTCACTTGCTTTGCTGCCTCCACTGCCCTGAAAATCAGCTTTCACCTGCTATGCTGATTGATTTAGCAAGTACTTTTCCTCAATCTTTACTTCTTGAACTTGAAAGACATAGAAAAGGAATAATTGGTAAGGCACTCTTCCCAAGAAGAGTGCTACCTGCTACCTTGGCAGCAACTGAAATTCTTTCAGAGGCATCTGATACCTGTTGTTATGGTTTGTGTTCCTGTGGCCCCACATCAAGTCTCATGTAATCATGGACACGGCTGAGTCTAGTGTTTGTGATTGATTTGTCTAGTGCTGGGACTGGTGGTGTGAGTGCTTCACTTGCCCTGGGGTGGAGCCAGGATACAATGGAACAGCGGGAGGTGGTGTGTCTTTCTCTCTTTTATAGTTCACGCTTGCTGTTTATGGAGGCCCCCCATGCCACCCTTCCACTTGGAGCCAGCTGAGTATGGACTGAAACCACCAACCTGTAAGAAATAAGCCTTTCCTTCTGTAACTTTGGACATCAGGTATTTTGTCTCAACAATGAGAGGGAAAAGTAACCTGTGAACAAATTAACATCTCTCAGATCTCTGTGCTATTATATATCAGTTTTCATGTGTGTTGTTTGTTATTTTGTTTGCATTTAGTCTTTCCCTAGTGGAGGCATCCTTAGAAAAGAGAATTATATCTTCTGTATTTACAGGTCTTCACTTGTCAAACAGAATGTTTGACACACTGATTGTTTAAAACATCAATGAAATAAAGACTAAAAACTCAGAAAACTATTTTTTAAATATTTCATTCAGTGTGACATTTTATTTTATTTCCAGTTGAATGAGATGTGTCAGTGTATGAAAGAATGTGATAAGATTGAGTTCACTACAGGTTATAGAGGCATAAGAATTATCTGTTTAAGAACTCAGAACCATCAAGGCTCTTGATTTCCCATTGGACCAGTAATAGAGACCAACCAGTATCCAGTGCTACCTCCTCCTACGTGGGACGGAGGTCCACTGAAGAGGACATTTACTTTTGGAAAGGGGAGCTCCCTTGGAGAACTCGGGAGGCACCCCTTTCTTTTTTAGTGCTACATTTAATTGCTTACACTTAAGCAAACACATTACTGCTACGGACTGAATGATTATGTTTCTTCTAGCCCAATTCATACGTTGAAGTCTTAAAATTTAATAGAATAGAATCAGGAAATGGGACTTTGGGAGATGATTAGGCATTGATAATGGCACTGTCACAATGACATTTGAGCCCTTACAGAAGAGGCTTCAGAGACACCTGTCTGCCTTGTCCTGTAATGGTAGGATACAATCAAAAAGTGATTGTCAGCAACACAGAAGTAAGGAGTAGGCTTTTACCAGACCCCAATCACCTGTCATTTTGCTTTTGGACTTCTCAGCCTCCAAAGCTGTGAGAAATAAATGTCTGTTATTTATAAGGCACCTAGTGAATGGCATTTCATGTTAGCAGCCTGAGTGGACTGAGGCAATTACCAGGCCAATATAATGCAATCGTTTCTAAATGACAATCAGAAACTAGCAATTGTACCATAACATACTGATCAAAGTGGTAAAAATCTCTGCTCAATTTTGCTGAGTTTACGATACTTCAAGCATGTTAGCACCCATACAGAGGAAGAGGTCACTAAAGAATGAGATCATCTCCTTGCAGGTGCCAGATGGTCTCCAGGGTACCCCTGACTGACAGAGGAGTTGCAATGATGTTAAAGGGAGATGGGTAGAATGAGTGTTAAAAGCTCAAGTGCACTACTGTGCTTGCCCCTCCTTTTTTTGTAGTACTGGGGATTGAACCTGGGGTTATTCTGCCACTGAATACATCCCCAAGCTGTATTATTTTTTCAAATGTTGAGTCAAGGTCTCACTAAGTTGCTTAGGCAGGACTTGAATTTATGATCCTCCTGACACAGTCTCTCTTGGGATTGCATGTGTGCACCAGTGCACCCTGTGGGCCCTCCTAACAGAACCAATCACAATGTAGAGTTGTTATGCTTTGGGTCTAGATGTCCCCCAAAGCTTCACACTGTCATGGGGTGCAGGCTCTTCAGAGGTAGTTGCATCTAGAGTTTGTGATTGACTCATGTTCCAGTGCTGGAACATGAGTTCCAGTGCTACACTCACCCTAGGGCAGGTAGCCTGCATACAACATAAGGGACAGTTTCTCTCTCTCTCTCTCTCTCTCTCTCTCTCTCTCTCTCTCTCTCTCTCTCATTGTTTTTGTTGTATTCTGCCACCTTGAACTTTTGCCTCTCTGCCATGTGCCACCCTGCCTTGGAGCCAGTCAATTGTGGACTGAAACCTCTATAAACTGTGAACCAAATAAACCTTTCCTCTTTTAACTTTGAGTGTTGGCATTTTGTCTTAGAAAAAAAAGTAAGACAACAGAGGTTACAGTGTAATACATACCTGTCACACAATACTATGACCAGAATATAGAAGGATATATTTATATTTAAGAGCTGGAGGAGGGGTGAGGATGGTAGAAGATGTTCTAGTTTGGTGGCCCATGTATTGGAGACTTGGTCCCTAGCCAGTACTGCTATTGGAAGGTGGTGGACATGAGGCCAAAGGAAGAAGTGGAGGGAATGGGGGCACCATCTTGGAGGGGTACTGGGAGCTCAGTTCCTTCTCTGTTTTCCACTTCTTGTTTTCTGTGAGGTAAGCAGCTTTGCTCTCTCACC
>PVJX010043420.1:0-13680 GCA_004027295.1 Dolichotis patagonum
CATCATATTGCTTCTGGTGTGTGGGGGTAACTCTTTTTTTAGATTAAGTTTATTGGTACAATTTAAATATACATAATGATCACATTCATCATAGGGAATTTGCACCTGTACCTGATATATCTTGATTTTTTCATTACCCTCCCATCCTTTCAATCCCATACCATTTATCTCACTTACCACTTTTTACTATTATTGCTTTGAACAGCACACAGATATCTTTTAGTTCAACAAGATATTTATATTCATTTATTCTCTGAAGGCCTTTCTCTGCCTCCTTTTCTTCCTCCTCCTTCTTCTCTAACTTGCAATGCAAGTTTCTCATCTATAACATAGTCCTGCTCGAAGCATTCTTTTTGTTTCTGGCACGGCAGTTGGTGATGAATTTCCTCAACATTTCTGCCTGTGAATGTATTCACATGTGAAAGATATTTTCTATAGATGCAGAAGTCTAGGTTAGTATGTTTTATTCTTTCAACATTTTAAATATTTCACTCTGCTCTCTTATTTCCATAATTCCCCATATGACATGCTCACAGTAATTCCTACCTTTCTTCTGCAAGAATAGTATCCTTCCTGAACCCTGTGATTTTTAAGATTTTCTCTGGTTTTCTGAAATTGGAAGAATATAATGCCTAGACATTTTTGTTTTTGTTTTGGAGTGTCATTGTTGGCTTGGTATTAGCCTCCCTTGTGGTAATCTGAAAGTTTTAAATCTGTATTTGGTATTGTGAAGCTTCTCAATCATCATTTCTTCAAATATTTTTTCTGACCTATTCTGTGTTTTCTTTCTGATATTCCCGGTTAGGTGTATGCTGCCTTTTTTGTTTATTGTCCCATAGTCTTTGTGTGTCCTGCTTTTATTTTTTTCACTTGTTTTGAATTTGTTTGGGAAGTAGCTGTTGGTTTGTCTTCATGCTTATGGATTCTTTCTTCAGAATCAGTGGCTAGTTCATTGATGAGTCCACTGAAGGCATCCCCATGTTTGTTACAATGATTTTGATTTCTAGCCTCTCCTTTTACTTATTCCTTTGTGTTTTCACCTCTTGGCTTCCATTCCTCAGTTGAGTTTGCATTTTCTCCTAACACATTAAAATCCTCAAAATATAAATCATAATTATTTTTATTCTCTAATAAAGTGTTAGTGTCATATCTGAGTCTAGGTATGATGCTCATGTTCTCTCTTCAATTTTTTTTCCTTTTACCTTTTTGCATAACTTACTATTTTTTCTTGAAAGCTGGGCATGCTACATAGAGTCAGAGGAAGTGAGGTAAACAGGCTTTAGTGGAAAGATTTCTTTTAACACAGCTAGGAGGTGGGCTGTGTTTAATCCGTGTTGTAGTTATAGGGTCTGGAGGCTGTGATTCCTCTATTGTCTCTACTTTTGTCTCTTGTTTTGACTTCAGACTTCTCAGAGGACTTCTCAGAGAGCTTGTGTGCTACAGCTTTCTCAATAGTGAGCCATTAGTATTATTCTGGGACCCTGTGGGTATTGTGGGAAGGTATGGTAGAGGAGGGATAGTCTCTATTCGTCTGAATAAATTTCATCTTTTTAGAACTATGTGTCAGGACTGTGATACTTACAAGGTT
Source organism: Dolichotis patagonum (assembly GCA_004027295.1). Lineage (NCBI taxonomy): Eukaryota > Metazoa > Chordata > Mammalia > Rodentia > Caviidae > Dolichotis > Dolichotis patagonum. The sequence continues at coordinate 1,589 of PVJX010043420.1, forward strand.
TCACAATGGAATTGCAGTATCATAGCTCTGACCTTCTGTTTTCTGTACCAAGCACTTCTTGTTTCTGTAACCCTTGTATGTTACAGGTAACGTTCCCCCTCCCCAAGTAGGTGAGAAAAGAAAGGCTAGAGGAGAACATAGTGGGAAGAATTCCCTGTAACCCAGCTTGACTTTGACAAAAATCCTTTCCTCTAGAAAACAGGCATTTGTTATAAAGAAACCTCTGGGCTTGTTTTATTCTGGGTCTATACTCCTTCACTGCTGGAGCCTTTTGAGAATATTCTTGAAATTCTCAACAGGAGAACCTGGTGGGATTCTGAAAGGACTTCCCCCCTGGGGCTGCCTCTGCCGTTGCTCACTCTACGCTTGCCCATATGCAGCCTCCAGCAGTTCATCATAATTATATTCCAGTGTTTCTGCCAGTTCACGGCTCAGTACAGTACAGTCTGTTCCTGGTAAGTAAATTTCAGTCGCTATCTCTTCCTTGAGGCACCCGTCTCTTCGGATTTGGAAGTGGCATTTATTTTGCAACTTTAGTTCCCTGATGGGCCTGGAAAATTGTTGTTGATTTTAGTTGGAATGCTTTTGCTTGTAAGAAGGAATGGTGACTTCTAACTTCCTTGCATATTGAAGCTTAAACTGGGTGGAAAATGAAATATTTGGGCATAATACACATACGTTTATATGGTAAAAGTGACACCACCAACAAAATAAATTAAAAATAAAAGATCACAAAAATATCTATTTGGAATTTAGATGACAAAGGATGTATTTCTGTACAATAGAAAGAAATATTTAAGACAGATGACATAAAGATTCTATATAATATGCAGAAGTTTCATAGATAGACTAGGTCAAGGCAAAATAGGTAAGGTAAGCAGATCAATAGGAATGTGTTTAGTTAAAAAAAAGCAAACTGAATGACAATGAATACATGAAAACTTATTAAATTAATTGTTAATGAAATGCAAACAAAAGCATAATCCTTAAAAATTAACAAGATGGGATACTCATATGTATTCTGACAGAAATATGAATTGTTGCAACCATTCTATAAAACAAACTGGCAGCAATCATTAAAATAAGAAGCCAGGAAAGCCTTAGTCCTGAACAATTCACTGTTGCAGCAACTACTCATGGCAAGGAAAGTGCCTATATAAATTATGAAATATCCAAACTGAAGTATTTTGTGCTTGTTTGAAAGAATAAATGAATTAAAATTGTTCATTTGCCCATTGAAGAGTTGCCACAAAGTATTTATGAATGAGAAAAGTAGAACATAAAAGTCTTCCTTAACATGATCCTAAATTTTGAAAATAATGAAAATTACTTATATAATGTACTTATAACTACATAAAGATTTTGTCAAAATTGTAGACACCTTTATAGTATTTTATTAAGTAAAAAAACCCCCACCAAATAAAAGCAATTTAAGAAGTACCCTCTATACCCATGATGATGATTGTACATGTTTCAGTGTGCAGCAGAAATGTACTGAAAGACACACACCATACTGTCGACATGGTTATCTCCAGAACAGGGAATGGTAGAGGGGCCAGGAGGTCCATGATGAGCATTTTCTTTATATATCTTTGCATTTCTTCACTTTTTCAAACTTATATTACAGTCATAATTTTAAAAAATCAAGTATATGATCTTTAAAGATAAAACATTGATACAATTATAATAGAATTTACTGAGTATGTAAATCTGGATAACAGTTATAACAGAAATTATGAGAATAGGGGCTTTAACGTAGGAATTGAGGAGTACATATCACTAACTATGTAACTAGGGGAACAGTTACTGGCTACTTTAGCAAAGCTACTGAATCAGATACCTCATTTTATCCTTACAAAAATGTCACTTCTGCTTTATCTTAACACCAGTTCTTTCAGTCAGAAACTGGTTGGTCTCGGGTTATGAGACTATAAATAAAATATTTTCTAGAACACAGTGTATGATGCTTAACCAGGTTGGCAGCCCAATCTAACTTATGTCAGCTGGGGATGTATTAATATCCTTTTAATCTTTCAAATCAAGGTAAAAATTATATCATGCTACTAATATAATTCAGCTACTTAAATTCATATCTGTCTGTCTGTCTATCTATCTATCTATCTATCTATCCATACTTACATTTTTATATATACTGGCAGCTACACATACACATTCTTTATTTCTGCTTATGGTCACAAAATCATAAACTGGTTTTGTATCTTCCCTTTGTCTGCTCCCTGTTCTACAGGACCTTTGTCCTCAGTCATTTATGCTTCTTTGCCTGGTGGGTGACCCAGACGTTTATTACAAAAGGTATCTGAACCATTAGTGGTCCAGTTTTTCTATTCAATTATTTCACATGCATATTCAGAGGATCCGTAGGGAATCACCTGAATTCTGAATGCCTACCTATTGCTGCAAAACAAATGACCACAAAATGAAGCAGATTAAAATACCATATATTTCTCCTCTCATATTTTTTGTAGGAATGAGGAAATAGTTTAAATGGGTATTTTGCTTCATGGTCTTTCATAGGTTATAAAAAAACATTGACTGGAATGTAGTTATTTCCTCCCTTGTATCTGTTGCTATACTGGGGTGGAACCAAAGATCTTTTCTCTGATATATACCCCTGGTAGTTTTTAAATTTTTTTTATATTGAAGCAGAGTCTTACTAAGTTACTAAGCTGCCCACGTAGGGCTTGAGCTTTCCATCCCTCTGCCTCAGCCTCCTGAAATGCTGGGGTTCAGTGCACCCCTCTGCTACCACATCTGACTAATGTAGTTACTTCAAGGCTTCATTCTTCTGATAGCTATGTGGTCGCTCTGGGGGATGCTGTTACACCAGGGAAGGTTTCATGGTCTGTCCTCAATGCTGCCATGCTGGGAACTTAGTTTAGGTACAGCCAGGTCAACCTTGTAATTGGAGGTACATATTTCTGAGTATTCCCATTCCGACTATTCAGTTTAGAACTTGGGTGACACACTATAGATGTGGTGAAACAAAGCAGCAAAATAATATTTCTTAATTTCTGTTTTTGACTGGTAGAGAACTGTGCTATTTTGTATCTTCAACAATTTGTGTTAACTCGGTATCAATGTCTGGCAATCCTTAGGACATTTGCTTATTTTCTTTTCCTAAAGCACAAACACCTTGATAAATCATTCCATGTTTTTGGGAAAAAAGCTAAATGGATATTTCACAATGTATGTTTTGGCATTGTAGCAATATTCTGCCTCTTCACTTAAGGTGCTTTGTTCCTGAAAATTACTCAGGTCTAGGAACAGGGGAAGGGCCTTGACTGGGTTGAAGTGATTCAATTCAGCCTCTATGCCCCGGTTTCTAAATATTTTGTTTACCCAAATCGAGTAGATTTCACTAAGGAGTGGTTCCTTTATATTTATCCCCTGTATTCCTCCTGGTGAGCACGGTTGTGAAGTAGTAGAAATCAAGCGAAATAGTTTCCTGTTTCTGCCACTGAATTACCAAGGTCGGAGTGGGCATGGTCACCATGCTGTGCAGCAGGGATTGGCAGTCTGACAGACCTATGGAGATCTTTGTGGCCAAATACTCCACCAATGGCGTCTCCCACTGCCATTTCTGGCAAGCTGAAGATAGCATTCTTTCAAGGTTGTTTCTTTCACATTCTTCAGTGGATTTCTGAAAGGCCTGCAGGGGGTGGATGAACAGTGAACAACATAAATCCACTCTAGCATCACCAGTTCCCTAAGTCTTTAGATACTGTCCTCTTTAGTTCACGTGGGTGATAACAGACACGCAGTTTCAGTCAACCAGCCAAACAAGCTTGTGTTGGTTAATCATTGATGTCAACTTGATTGGACTAAAGAATCTCCAGATACCTGGCAAAGTAATGTTTCTGTGTGTGTCTTCATGCTTCTGGAGGAAGCTGGCGTATGAGACAGTAGACACACTGGGGAGAAGCATGGTGTGGGCAGGCACTACCAAGCCAGCTTGGGGCCCAGATAGTGCAGAAAGGCAGAGGAAAGATGAATGCATATACATTCATTCATATTCTGTCTCTCTGTCTGTCTTCCTCTTTTTCTTTCTCTCCCTTAGCATTTCGAAGTTTGAGTCCAGTTAAAGATCTAGAAGCGTCGGGAAGTGATGGGGCAAGTCTCACAAAGCTACGAGCTATGTACTAAGGGGAGGTGAATCTAGTCAGACAGGGCAGATTCCTACTAAATGGATTTTGCATGTTCTCTGCCATCTAAATATCTCTGCCTCAGTTTTTAGGTTTCTATTGTTTCCCTATAAAATGTCAGAGATATACTGTGAGAAATTCTGAGAAGTTACAAATTGTGATTTACTTTTGAATTTAATCACTTGTGTTATCAAATTTGAGGTTCAAAATTTCAAACTTGCAACTAAAATTAATAAGTTATTCTTTCAGGATAGTCATAGATACTTTAGTTTCATTCTTCAAGATTTAAAGTGGGAATACAAAGCCCTGATTTCATTATTTACTTGTTTTATTTTTTATACTATAGTTAAAATAGCTGATTACTTTCCTTCCCATTCATATATTCTATAAGTTTTCAGGATAGTTTTTAAAAACATTTATAATGCTAGTAGCTATTGAGTCACTGCTATGGTGCATACATTCATATTCACTCAAAATTCATACATTGAAATGTTAATCCTAAGGTATTTAGGGGTTTGGGGGAAATAATCAGGTCAGGAGGACAGAGACTTTATGAATGATATTAATTACCATATAAAAGTGGCCTGAATTTAAAAACAGCCTGGGAAATCTCCTTTGCTCTTTGTGCAGTGTGAGGACAGAGCTGAAAGACAGCTCGTCTTCGAGGGAAGTGGCTGTCACTGAGCATTAGTTCTTCTAGTTCCTTGATCTTGTGTCACCACCCTCCAAGTGAGAAGTGCATGTATGTTCTTTGTACGCCATGCAATCTATACTATTTTGTTGTAGCAGCCTGAATTGACTAAGATGGTCAACTAAAGCTCTGGGTGTCAAATTCTAGGACATAGCTTAAGAAGCTATTCTACAACTGTGTATCATGGTTTGTACCCACTTTCCCTTGTCCTGGCAGTGAGGTAATTAACGTTTCATGTGTGTGTGTGGTACTGAGGGTTGATCAGGGCTTTGATATTGAGTTAATCTGTAGTTATAGTTCTGTTTTGTTTTTCTTAAACTTTTAAATTTTGAGACAAGGTCTTGCTATGTTACTTAGTTGTCCAGGCCTGGTTTGAACTTGTAATTCTCCTACCTCAGCTACCAGATTGGTTCTGGGATTACAGACTGCATCATTATCTCCAGCAAGTTATGAATTGCTATTAAATCTAGTCACGTTATAGAAAAATTACAGATTTTCAAGTTTATGATTCTCTTCCCCTGGATCCCTTTTAGTACTGAAAGTTGTATTTGATTAGGGTAACTGAGTCACTTCAAAAATTCCTGGAATAAGTTGTTTAATGTACTGTTAAGGCGTGTTTAAATTTGTATATAGTAGATGGGGCTTTTCAGGAAGGCTATTGCTGCAGGACTGGAGAAGTTGTCCTTAATTAGCCCTGGCCCTGGCGTGAGTGAAAGACCCTGCCGGATGTTCGTGGTACTATGTACAGGGGATGCAGTGGGGAAGCTCACCAAGGTGGCTGGGGAGGCATCACCACGCGTGCCGTCACCGGGCTCTCACAGCCTCTGGAGAATGGCTTCTGCTGCACTCAGCCTTCAGATTACTGTTAGGCCCTCTCACCGACACACTCCAATCTGAAGCCGCTCTACTAAACAACCTAGATCTAAATAAGAGTCCAGGTTCACCATCCAAAAGGCAAATTCTGAAGTCCAAAATATTCCCAAATCTCAATGTTTTGAGTGCCCACATGATGCTAAAAGTGCAAAATTCCACACCTGACCTCATATGAGGTGTTTCAGTCAAAACAAAGGTGTAGTAAAATATTGTATAAAACTACCTTCTGCCTTTATGTGTAGGGTGTATATAAAACAAATGAATTTTGTGTTTTGGCTTGGGTTCCATATCAAGATATTTTATAATACATATGCAAATATTCCAAAATCCAGAAGCATTCCAATCTGAGACAGTTCTGGTTTCAAGAATTTTGGATGGGGGATATTCAACTTGTAACTGTGGTTGCACCAGGTTGTCAACAGACAATCCAGAACACACAGTCCTTCCTTAATTTATGTGATTCTCCAATGTTAAACTCTAACATGTGTAATCTGCCCCTAGAAACACCTTAACATTATTATGTTTTGACTCAGCCATCATTTTTTGAGCACTCTGTGGTAGACTTTATACTAAAATATGGGAATACGTAGAGGAATAAATTATAATTTTTTCTTCAAGATTTCCTCGGCTATAAAGCAATTTGCTAGTTTTCCATCATTGTGACAAAATGCCAGAGAAAATCAACTTTAAAAGGGAAAAGATTTAACTAGAGTTATGATTTCAGAAGCTTCAGTCCATAGTCACTTGACCCTCGTGCTTTGGGCCTGTTGCAGCCTAGTATATCATAGTGAGGCTGTGTGATGGAGGATGCTTATTCATCTCATGACAGCTGGGAAGCGCAGATGGCAAGGAGGACATAGGGTCCCACTGTTCCCTTCAGGGGCATGATCCACAGTGAATGGACTGTGTGGACTCCAGGTCACATTCCAAACTATAGAGCAGGAAGAAATACATGGCAATAGACACTACTCATTAGAAGGCTGCTGCACTAGTGGTAGAACCCAAAGTATGGTGAGGAAAAATGAGTGTTTGTCAGATGAACAGAGTAGAGAAGTTCATTCTAAAGAAAAGAAACAGTATATGAAAATGCCATGAGTTGTGAATGATGAAAAATGTGGAAGAAATTCCAGTAAATTTGTGTGGCAGGAAATGAGGAATTGAAGGAGGTATAGGGAAGGTTAAGATGGGAAAGCAGAGAAAGGTAAAATCAGGAAGGACACATACAGGAAATTTAACTTGTGGCTGTAGCAAATGGAAACCAGCAGAGACATGTTTTGTGTAAAATCATCCTTGATATCACTAGACTGGAAAAAATTTGAGTGGGCCAAGGCTAGAGGTAGAAAGGCACAATGGACACCAACTACTGTTGTCTAGTGAAAATTATGTAAGTGTGTAAGAGTTGAAGAGGAGGGGGAGACTTTGAATGGAGACCCACATAATTTAATGATTCTAATGATTGACTGGTGATATCTAGAGATATTCAGGATGAATTGATCTGGTATAACTTTGATAGTTCTAGGTTAGCTGACCAGGTAAATGGGAAAGGCTATTAGCTACACAGGAATTCAAACTAATGTGTAATGTTGCAAGATCTGAACTATACAACAATACTGTGACTCTTTTTCATTACTTTGAAGTAGAGCTATTTTTAAAATTATAAAATCTACAAAGTGTTTCTATGTCTCCTTGGCACATAAAAAGAACATACTTACCAATGTCAAAATAAGAAATGCATGTGCAAATTTAGCTACTTCATATGATCTCTCATATCTGTCAATTGGAAAAGCCTTGTAAATAGTATGTCATGAATATCAGAAGGTGTGAGCAAAGGTGTAGGAACTTTATAAACCCTAGTCTGAGCCATCCACTTTATACAAGTCAGGGCACATTTATTCTTCATCTCATTTCTCTCTCTTTTTCTTCCCTTTCTCTTCTCCCCTCTGCTTCCTCATCTCTTGCCTCTCTCCTCATCTTCCTCTCTCTGCTTCATTTAAATTGCAACTTGTGGGTTCAGTTTATATATTGGCTTCATAGATTTCTTGCTGCAGTAACCCACATAGTGCTGTTCATAAGTAAACTTCTTGAGTAAATGAAGGGATCCAGAAGCAATAAATTAACCCTTTGGAAACAACAGCACTATCATAATATGGTAGCAACACTAGATTAGGGTCAGTAGACCTGGGCTCTTGTTTCAGTTCTGTCACTGTGGTAGGTTAACTAACTCTCTTCAGACTTTAATTTCGTCACCTGAATGATGGATTACCTCTATATTTGTATTTTTTTTAGGTATCTGAATGCTTAAGCTGGGAGTGTTTTTGTTGGTGTTCCCATAGCTCTAGATAGTTGAGTGGTGGGGGCAGAAGGATTACTTGAACCCATTAGTTCAAGGCCAACCTGGGCAATACGATGGGAACTGTCTCACAAACAAAACAAAACAAAACTCAAAATTTATTTTCATGAGGGAATTAGTATAGTATGAGTCATGGTTGATTAATAGTTAAAAGATAAGTAGGTTGATTATTGAGGCTATGAAGAAAGTTTGAAGTCTAAAAAGTGGGATTAAAACATTATCTAGAGACTCAGTAATACCCAAGAACCATAATAATAATAATAATAATAATAATAATAATAATAAAATTACAAATTGAGATTTGAAAGAACAATGAAAAATCAGTTGGTTATTGGTGGCATGCACCCATATCCCAGTAGGATTCAACTATTTTAATATAAAGTGATTGTAAATCCTATAGCAATCCATTAAAAATAAAGCAAAGAACTGTAATGTATACTTCAATAATGGATAAATAATGAAATATAGAAACTAATCCAAATGAAGACCTTAAAGATGGACAAAGGAACAATGACAACAACAACAATAGTACGAATGGCAAACAAACATTGTGCACTTACTCTCAATTACATCAAATTTTGTATTGTTTAAGTAGATCAATCATACTAACTAAAGGTAGAAATGACTAGACTGGGTCAAAAGCAAGACCAAAATATGCGCTTATCTGTAATAAGTGTTTGTTAAATATAAAACCCATTTGTATCTTGAAAATGAAAGATGCCAGGCAATGTGGTACACATTGGTTATTCCAGCTACATGGGAGACTGATGTAGGTAGGAGGATGGCATATTAGAGGCCAGCCTGGGCAACTTAGCAAGACCCTGACTCAAAATAAAAAGGGCTAAGGATACAGATCTGGGGTAGAGCCCTTGCCCAGGATATGACAAGCATCTCAGTTCAATTCCCAGGAATGTAAAACAAACAAACAAACAAATGAACGAACATATAAATCAGTGGTAAATTCAAGGATAAGCTTGAAATTTCAACTCTGTAGAGCAACTCAGCTCTTGGTATCAGAAGGCAAATGTAAGCTTAATCCTCAGCAAGAGCAGTTAGCATCCACCCAACCTATCTTAAAATTTTCACCAATTATGAGAAGTTCTAGGCTCAATGTGGAATATGGGAAATAATTTTTTGGAGATTCTCTACTTCTGGAATGTTTCCATTCCTTACGTGGTGGGTGGTGGTAGCGAGTATAGAATAGAATAGTTATTGATTTAGATTAGGTTATTTTTCTGTAGGATTTCATTTCAAATATAGTCTTCAGAATCAGGACCATTCTATGGCTGAACTTTTCTCTGTGCTATTGTTTGAATGTTATTCTCCCTGCTGTGATTCCTGTTCAAACTGTCTTCCCTGTAGCAGTTTGAAGAGGTGGAGTTTTCAGGAGTAGACTGAGCCCTGAGGGAAGAGCTCTCACAAATGGGATGAGTTGCTTTTATAAAAGAGCTCAACAGAGAGAGTTCACCACTTTTTGCCTTTCTATGTTCTACCTCGTGAGGGCACAGCCTTGGCTTCACAGGAGAATGCAACAACAGGCGCCATCTTGGAAGGGGACACTGGGCATGTGCCAGCCAATGCCTTCATCTTGGATGTCTTAGCCTCAGTGACTGTTACACGTACATCTCTATTGTTTATAAATTATGCAGTCTGTACCATTATAAATTACAGCAGCTTGGATAGACTATAGCACTAGGCTTCAGATCACGTCCTCATAAAGGCTTGGTCACAGCATACCGACCTGCTCTTGGAGGTCATAAGGACTTTATTGACCTCTGTTTGCCAAACCATGCCCACATAAAGAGAAAGGAAAGCAGTCAAAGAAGAATTGTGTTTTACCGTTCCCAGTAGGGACCTACTAATTTGCATAGAGGAACATGTATCCAGGCCTTAATGGTTGGTACAGAAACATCAAAAATAAGACAAATCACCAGTGTGGATTTTGACTACATAAAGTATTCCAGGCTTTCCCGTATGATGGTTTTACTATTTATCATTTGACAAGCTCCACAAGGCTAATGCTGGAGAGTATAATGAATCATTTCCAGTAACTTTATGTAAAACCCCTGTTTCACAGCTCAGTACTGAATTCATTCTTCTGAAAGATCCACTGAGAAATAAGAAATTCATACATAGGCCTTGACCTGTTACCATGGGATTTTACCCCTTGATCTTTTTAAGAGAACTTTTTCTAATTTCCATGCCTCAGAGACATATTAATGAATAAATGACTGATTAAAAACATTTCTTATTGAATTTATGCACTTCCTGAAAAATTAGCTAGGTTAAAATTTTAGATGCTATTGAATTTGTGACATTTTGGAAACCTTAAAGCTGGAGCTGATTTTTCAGGTTGGTAGTTTGTGTCTTGTTTTTTAATGTTTCATTTTGATTTAAAGCACTGGACAATTTAAAATCAGACAAATATATTCAGATATTCTTAAATATTTAAGCAATTTCTGGTTTAGTGTTAGAAGATACAATGCAAATGTTTTGGACTTTTCTACTTATTTCCTGTTCTTATTTATAGATAGGAACTTTCTAAGAAAATCCTGGGGGCCATATAGTCTGAATTCCTCCTGCTTTGTGCAGCATCTTCTTTCTCTTCTTGAATATGTTCCATGAAGGAAATGGGAGAAGAGAAGTTCCTTGTTTGCTCTCCATTCTACTACATTATTAGGTGGCAGTAATTCCCAGAAACTTCATTTATTTGTTTGTTTATTTTTAGATCCTGGAGATTGACCCCACGGCCTTTACACTGACCTACGTCTCCTACACAGGGTCTCACTAAATCACTAAATAGCCCTGGTTGGGTTCAAGTCTGTGATCCTCCCACAGCAGCCTCCCAGAGTTGTGAGCTTATAGGCATATACCACCAAACCCAGCTGCTCTTTAGTTTTAGTTGAAATTCTGCCTCACTGAATTTCACATTAGAGCTTCTACGCCTCTTGTCTTATTCTACCCTGGAATACTAGGCAATATAATCAAAACAACTAATATTTGTAGGTCGAGATGATTCCAATTTGAGTTTCATTTCTTCCAAGTCTAGAAGCCATTCTGTGTATCACCTAATTTTCTAGCAACTTAACACTGTTTTTATCATCTTCCTTTAGCCATCAGTTCTGTAGACCCCTTAAAACACTGTAACCTCTCATTGCTTCGTAAGTATCTGCCTCAGGCACTTCATTATAGTAAGCAAAGCTGACTAATGCATTGATCAAATATTGTCAGATTCACACTGTGGTGTACTGATAAACTGACTACATAAATGTATATATTTTGCTGATTTTTATGGTGAAAGTAGTCCCATCATGGCCATTTTCAAGTGACTAACACTATTTTGCAATCAGCTTGCAAAATTCTTGAACTTTTGACAGTCAGTTCAGTGGTCCAAGTTGATCCTAGTGTATTGCTGATTTCAGGAAGCTAATAAATGAAACTGAAACCTAGCAAACAGAAGAGCAAGAAGTAAGGCAAGGACATTACCAAGGAAATTTTACCCACTTACAAATACACATAGCCTGATTTCTGATCATTTTAGCTTTGCTCTCCTTTTTATATTTTTTATATTTGCTAGGAACAGCACTGAGCATCCTTTTAAAAATAATAACTGAAAACATCTGTGAACTGAGGTTTAACAAAAGCAATGATTAACCCAACTACTAAAATAATTTTATGTTGCTTTTACAGAAAGTAATATCACTTTATCTTAAAATAAGCAATAGCCTTAATCTGTTCAACACTAGTAGGAACACTCTGATATATTTTGACTGCTTTGAGCATCATGTTCCCACACAGGTACACAAACATATAGTGCATCACTAACACCTTTAAGCATTTACTATGTTCTCAGAACCACCGTAAGAATAAGTAAAACTTTCCTGAGGGTAAGGAGCTTTGTTTTGGACATTGGAGTTTCTCATCCACGTAGAAAACTGAGTTCCTGGTAGGAGCCCAATAAATGTTCATGACATAAATAAATGCTTCCATGTAATAACAGAACTGAGGGAAAAAG
>PVJX010043421.1:0-13685 GCA_004027295.1 Dolichotis patagonum
AAAAAAAAAAAAAAAAAGTTATAGTGCTGGGGCTATAATTCAGCGGCACAAACACTTGCCTGGCAAGTGCAAGGTCCTGAATTTGATTCCCAGCCCCCACTCCCAAAAATCAAAATTGATACAAGCATTTGGAGCCAGGGCTATAACTTAGCAGCACAGTGCCTGCCTGGCAAGCTCAACGTTGTTGAGTTAGATTTTTGGTATTAAAAAAAAAAAATATATATATATATATATATATATATACACACACACACACACACACACACACACACATATTGTTGAAGGAGCTATCCTACAAGGGGAAGAAGAGAGAGAAAAAAAAAAAGGAAAAAGAATAGTATCTTTTACCAAGATTCAACTTTACGGATTCAAGTAATTGCCAACAGTCAATGATCTGAGTATAGAATATAATTTTTTTAGAATAAAAGAATACTAAGTTAATAAAGACATTCTTAATACTCTTGAAATTTTTAACTTTTGATGCTGGAGGTTGAACCCACTGAACTACATATCTACACAGAAAAAAAATTTTTAAATGTGTCTTATTTCTATACTGTTCTGATTTTTGTAGTTATTTGTATTTATGTTTATATTTTTTGTTCTAAATTTTGAAATTTTTGCCAGGTGTGGTGGCACATGCCTATAATCTGAGACAGGAGGATTGTTGCAAATTTAAGACCAACCTGGGGCTACAAAGTGAGCTTAAGGCCAGCCGAAAATGCATAGCAAGTTCCTGTCTTAAAAAGACAAAAACAAATAAACTAAATTCTGAAATTTTCAACCTCTGTAAAGGTTAAAAAGAACTATCAATAAATACTATAAAGTCTGATTAAATTATTTCTCTTAGGGGCTGGGGATTTAGCTCAGTGGCTTAAGCGCCTGCCTGGCAAGCATGAGGTCATGAGTTCGATCTCCGGTACCCCCCAAAAAAATTATTTCTCTTAGGATTATAAGAACTAATATATATATTTATCCCTCTGCGTCTAAGAAGCACTAGTTCTGGCACTCTTCCTGTAAGAAAATTTGCAGGTAAGTCTCATATAACATGGCATAATATTTACACAGAACCTGTACACATATAGCTCCATATTTTAAATCATTTCTAGATTATATATAATACCTAACCTAATGTAAATTATATGTAAATACTTGTTACGCTATGAAAAAGGAAAAAGCCTGTATATGCTCTGTACATACACAATTGTTTTTCCAGTTATTGTCAATCTACAGTTGCTTAAATCAATAGACACAGAATCCACAGACAGAGACGTCTCATTATATACTAGAATTTTTTTTCTTCTTTTTTTTCCTTTCTCTTTATCCTTCAATAAAATGGATTTGAAAAGAAAAAAGAAAAAAGTAAGTAGTTTATAGATGACAGCTGGCTCTTTCATTTGTGGAGAAAAAAGGTGAAAAATAAATGGAAGAAGACTAAAACCCGGGCTGGGGATTTAGCTCAGTGGCTTAAGCGCCTGCCTGGCAAGCGCGAGATTGTGAGTTCGATCCCCAGTACCAAAAAAAAAAAAGAAAGACTAAAACCCTATGGTACTGACCTGGCATAAGAGATAAGAACATAAGCTCAGTTTTTGAGAGGAGAGACAGGAAGAGAGGAAAGGAAAGAGGGAGACAAAGAAAAAGAAAGAGGAAGGGTAAGACAAATACAAATATATAGATGTGCATGCAATTTTGGCTTAGTATACTTGTATATATCTCCAAACGTTACAGCTGAGAGGGCCTACAAGCAATGATATAGCCTACTACCAGTGAGTACAACCAGCACCCAGATCCTTTTTTTTTTTTTTTGTCTTTTTGAGACAAGGTCTTACTATGCAGTTCAAGCTGGCCTTGAGTTGACTTTGCAATTCCAGGCTGGTCTTGAACTCGCAATGACCCTCCTGCCTCAGCCTCCTGAATGCTGGGATTACAGGCATGCGCCACCACACTCAGCTAGCACCCATATCTTGAAAATCAGGGGTCCTTGGAGAAACTATTAGAGCAGGCAATAATCAAAATCCATCATGAAAATCTAGTAGTTCCAATACTTAGGAAAATATGAAAGATGGCAGCTTATGAAATGAACACAGAACACATCAGGAAAGAGTTCCTAAAGGTCAAAGCTTCAAAATTTGAGCAACAAAATAATGGTAATACTGGATTATAGCTTACAGAATAAATTACATATCTAACTTCTCATATATATATAAATTATGGATTAAATAGAGAAGTGACATCTGTAGGTCACAGTAAAGTTCCAGTAAATAAATACAAAATGAAAAAGGAAAATAATCAGCATTTGGCAAATGTAAGAGGATAAATGTTGCAGACAAGCCCACAGATAAGATGCTAAAATCAGCAGACAAAAATTCCAGAAAAAGAAGATTTGCACTGGGTATATAGCTCAATGATAGTGTTTGCCTAGCTTACATGAGGCCCTAGGTTAAATTGCAAGTTCCACATAAAAATACAGGGAACAAAGGAAAAAAAAAGACAGCTCCTGAACATCAGACATCCAAAGTAAGAAACATTTGACAATGTAACCAGTAAACAATTTAGAAGGGTCAAAGTCATCAAAGACAATGAAAGTCCACAGAAATATTACTGGGAAACTAGAATACTGGAAATCTAAGGAAAAATAAAACTAGAGGTTATGCAGTTTCCTGGAACACAAAAAGGACACTGGTAGGGAAAAAAAGTAAAATTCAAATAAGATCTACAGTTTAGTTAATATTTTACCAAAGTTAATCTCTTGTTCTCATAATTGTACCAAGGTAATGTGAGCTGTTAGCATTATGAAAAGTGAAGAATAAAAGAAACTCTTTGTACTGCTTTTGAAATTTGTAAGTCTAAAATTAGTTCAAAATAAAACATAAAACTTTTGGGCTGGCGATTTGGCTCAGTGGCGTAAGCGCTCGCCTGGCAAGTACAAGGTTGTGAGTTTGATCTCCCGTACCAAAAAAAAAAAAAAAAAAAGGGCAGGCCCAATCAGCAGTATAAGAAAGGACAGTTGCACCCAAGCGTAAAAGTCTGTTTTTTGCTTTTTGCGACAGGCTCTTACTATGTAGTTCAGGCTGGCCTTTAACTTCATGGCAATCCTCCTATCTCAGCTTCCTAAGTTCTAGGATTACAGGTGTGTGCAACTGTGCCCAGCCATGCTTGAAATTTAGAGAGGAACTAAGTTCCCAGTGGAGGCTGGTAAAATTCTAGAAGGAAGAAATATTAGGTACTGCCAAGGGGAAGATGAACTGATGAAGGCAAGCCAGGGCCTTTATACAGTTAAGCCCTGCTAACCTGAAGAGGCTTCTGAAGCTCATCTTGCTCTAACCAGATATAAGTTTAAGATAATATGTGGAACTCAAGCCAAGTGAGCACTCTAAAACCAGCTACTTGGTTTATTTAAACCTATTCTAATAATTACTATTAGTAAAATTAGTATCTTACAAGGAAAAGGAGGCACCACAAGCCCACAATACTTACTATTTAAATTCTTTGATAAGATTTTTGTGAATCTTCATGCAGAAATCCTCCACTGTGGTCCTGGAGTAAGGCAGCACTACAGGAGATGTGTAATCTGGTAACTGCCCTTTGGGTTTGGTGTAGCTAAAATAGAGCAGACAAATAGGTAGCTACTTTAAGACTGCTTTATATGTTGAACCCACATCAATCCTCCATCACCCCTGAGATAAGACCAAAATAACCTCCAATCTGAGGAGAAAAATGCCTTTTTATGACCTATTCAGGAAAGGAACCAATGTACTTTATCTCCATTTTGTGAATGAGTCCCAAAGTCTATGACTTTAGGACAGCCTGGTTTAATTAATTCCTACAGCAACATTACCTCAACCACATAAGGACTTACATTCTCACTAGTTTCAGATAGTCCCAGATCTTCTCCAACAAGTCATCAAAATTCCAGCGGTGATGGGCAGAGATGGGTACACAGTGTGGCACCTTATAGATGATGTCCAATTCCTCAATGGAGATCTGATCAATCTTGTTTAATACATAGATACAAGGGATATATACTCTACAGAAGTAGAGGAAGAATGAAGTTAATAAAACCATCAATCTAACTACCAGTAACCCCATACACACCTAGATCCCAAATGAAAGGCTCTCAAAAGAGAAAAACAATTACAAAACAAAGGAACAAAACAAAGGCTACTAAAATAAGTAGAAAGCACAAACAAAGACTAAACTACAGGTTGAGAAGTTATAAAACTCAGGCCCTAGTCCCATGTATGAATATAGCTCCTGGGAGAATGGTTCCCTACAAAGCTAAATGCAAATACTAGAGGGTTCAGGATGTAACTAAAAGGTAGAATGCCTGCCTAGCAAGCAGGAAGCCCTAGGTTAAATATCCAGTACTGAAAAAACAAACAAAAAGTAAGTATAATTTGTAAAAACGTATTTCATAATTTTTTGTTAATATAGATTATTTAATGTATTTCCTAATTTTTTAAACAGTAAAAGATTTTTAAGCATGATATGTGGTAATATAATTCTAGTGTCCAATATGGTAGTTAAGGACTTGGGGATTTAGCTCAGCGGCATGAGCGCTTGCCTTGCAGGCGCGTGGTCATGAGTTCAATCCCTGGTACCAATAAAAAAAAAAATGGTAGCTAAGATTACTAATAATTAGGCAAGCCATAACTTATTTATTTACTTATGTCTTTTTTTGAGACAGGGTTTTGCTACACAGTTTAGGCTAGCCTTGAACTCACTTTGTAGCCCAGGCTGGCCTTGAACTTGCAGCAATCCTCCTGCCTCAGCCTCCTGCGTGCTGGGATTACAGGCATGTGCTGCCACATGGGGTCAAGCCCTAACTTCTCAGGCTTCAACTGCCTCACTTGTAAAATGATGAACTCAAAGCAGTGGGTTTCAGTTTTGAAATGAGACTCAAAATCATCAAACAAGTCAACAGAAATCATTACATTCAAATATTGAGTAACTTTTAATAGTGGTTTAAAGTATTAAAGTGTTAATAATAACAATGTTTCATGGAATAGAGTTTCAGCAACACACTCTTAGGTTGGAAAGAACAGACACAGCCTGGCCTTCTTTCCCTTCTGTAGACCAGCCTATAAAATTTTTCACATGGATTAATTCTGGAAGAGCAGACTTAGCTACTTTTTCAGTCATCACGTGAAAAAGTTTAGAGGACAGCCTCATTCATAGCAAATAACTGAAATGGAAAAATTAACAATCAAAAATCAAACTGCCAAAAAAAAAAAAAATCAAAAAAATACCAAACTGCAGAGCAAAGACAAATGTTAGGAATTAAGACCAACCATCATTTAAGATAAAAAAGCACAACTGGAGTTAGAATCCACATCTGTCAAATTCATGATTCAACACTGTTTCCATCACAATGGGTTTTTAAAATTTTTTGTTTTTGTTTTTGAACCAGGGTCTCGCTCTATAGCCCAGGCTGGCCTCAAACTTATGGCAATGCTCTTACCTCAGCCTCCTGAGTGCTGCCTTACAGGAGAATGCCACTATGCCTGACTTGCATCACAATGTTTTATATTCAAAAATCAGACAGTGCTTAGTTAGTACCTGTTTCCTTCCACCACATCAATGAGGTCATCAGCTGTGGCATCACTACGCAAAGTTACATCAGCATTATGAATTTTGTATTCAGCCAGAATGCTCTTCACAGTTTCAGCATCCAGCTCACTCTGAGGGCACTGAATAGGTATAGGAAACAATGACTGGTCAGGGGGTGGGGGAGTTACCTATGTACATACCTGGATAACTCTAGCTGAAGTGCAAAGTCATTATTAAAATTAATACCTTAGATGACAGCAGCTAGTTTTAGTAGGAAATAAACTAAATATTTTTCCAAACTTGACAGTATTAATGGGCCGAAATATATGTCCCTTTCCACCCCCTCTCCCATTCCCCCAACCTTAGTCCCTCATAATTTGAATGCTGGAGTTCTACCTTCAGCATCTTAAAATGCAACTACATTTCGAGAGAGGGGCTTTGAAGAGAACTAGAGGTCATTAGGATGGGGTCCTAATCTAAAACCTGTATTATCAGCACCTTGATTTTGGACCTCTAGAATTATGAAAGTTACTTATACTGTTTAAATCACTTATTGTGTTACTTCATTATTGCAGCCCTAACTAACACAGAGTCTTGAATGCTCAAATCTTTTTTTTTTTTTTTGGTACCAGGGATCAAACTCACAACCTTACGCTTGCCAAGCAGGCGCTTGTGCTGCTAAACTATATCCCTACCCCTCAAATCTACTTTTATATTTATATATATGTACTTTTTTTTTTTTTTTTTTGCGGTACCAGGGATCGAACTCACGACATCGCACTTGCAAAGCAGGCGCTTATGCCACTGAGCTAAATCCCCAGCCCTCAAATCTACTTTTGAGAGAGAGGGAGGTTCTTGACACATAGTCCAGGGTCTCATTATGTAATCCAGGCTGGCCTCAAACTAGTGGCCTCCTGCCTTTCTTTGCTTTCTCACGACTGGGATTATAGGCCTGTGTGCCACCATGCCCCACGCTTGTTTGTTTTATTTTCTTTGGTTTGAGGAGGCAGCCCTGCAGACCCCACCCATATCTGCTCAGACAGGTCCCTTAGCCTCCACCTTGCCTCGGGCAAAATCCTTTATAGTCAATCCTCTTCTGTCTCTGGAGCCAGAGTCCCCAGGTCCTGTGTACTGAATAACACTGACCTGTATGCTTAAAGTGGTAAAGATGCTCTAAGTATTTTGCTCTGGTAGCCCCTGGGTAGAGGCTCCTTCACTCAGCCACACACCAGCTCTATGTGATGTGTTTCTCACCACAGTAAAGACAACAGCAACAACCACCCGAATGCTCAAATTTAAACATTATGATAGCATAACAGAAAGATCTTTTGGACAGAACAGCATAGATTCTAAACTTTTCTGGTTTTGTCTGAAAAATTTTATGTCCTTAAACATCTTGTGTGTTCTATGTATCCTCACTTTCTTAGTAATCTCAGCTAGGCTTCTGGATTTTAAGTTTGATAATACCCAAATGTATCTCCAGATATGTTCTTCATATGCCTTTCTAACAGAAACACTTTGGTATCTAATTGGCATTTAAAACCTAATCTCCTGAGCATCCTCTCACCTCCAAACTAATTCTACTCAAAGTCCTACAATTTTAGTAATAATTCATTTTTCTAGTTCAATACAAAAATCTGTCACCTCTGAATCTTTCTCCATAAGCCATAACCTAACCCACGTATAATAGACTACTTCCCAATAGACTACTTCCAAGTTTTCCCACAATCTACACTTCTCTTTCCCTTCACTGTTACAACCCTGGTCTAAGAATAAGAAGCCATCACTTCTCGACTGAATTATTGTGACAAGAGTATACATGAATTCTGTGTTTCGTTACTATTTTAGTTTTAGGTTTTTGCAATGGGATCTCACTATGTAGTTCAGGTTGCCCTTGAACTCATTTTGTAGCCCACGCTGGCCTCAAACTTGCAGCAATCCTCTTGCTGGGATTATAGGCATGAGCCACCAAGCCCAGCTTTTTTTGTTTTTGAAACAAGATCCTGCTATGTAATTCAGGTTGGTCTTGAATTGACTATAGCCCAGGCTAGCCTCAATTTATAGTGCTCCTCCTGCCTCTGCCTTAGCCAATTCATTTCTCAACAAAACAGCCATTATAATCTCATTAAAACCTAAGTCATTTCTTTCTTTATTTATTCCTTTTTCTTCTTAAAATAAAATAGATGGGGGGGGCTAAGTCAAATTATATTACTCCATGGTTCAAAACCCAAGCAACAGTTAACCAACACCTTTAAAGCAAAAGCTTCTATAGCCCTATGGTATGACTTCATCTCTACCTACTCTTTTAGCTCACTCACTCTCTTGTTCCTCAACCATATAATGTAACTCTACTTCAGGAACCTACATTTAAATTACACTTTTATATATCTAAGCAAAGACTTCTTTAACCAATGCATTTAAAAATACAACTGCTATACCACTATCCTCTTCCTCTAGTTTACTGTTGTTCTTAGATTTATCACTGTCTCCGGGTGTGGTGGCACACCACTGCAATGCCAGCACTTAGGAGGCTGAGACAGGAAGATCTTTGGGAGTTCGAGACCAACCTAGGCTACAAAGTGAGCTAAAGGCCACCCTAAACTGCACAGTAGAGAGCCTGTTTCAAAAAAGACAAAAAAAAAAAAAAAAAAAAAGATTTATCATTGTCTTATGCACTGTATTTTACTCGGTAATTTTGTTTGCTACTATACCCAAAAGTAGTTTTTGTCTACCTTGTTCCCACTTCTGTTCTCCCATTACCATCACCACTGCCCACACCAAAAAAAAATGCTTGATCTCTATAAATTTGTGTTAAATGAATGAAAACACAGGATATTGGCAACCTATCACTTTATACAAGAGTAAGATTGATCTACAATTCTACACTACCCCAAACAGAAAATCCAAAGGTAGAAATGAAATTGCCAATGTAAGTCTAACCTTAAAGTCTTTGTCAGTCATTACTACATCATTGTATTATCTCAACTAGGACAGGGGAAAGCAAAGAAATTTCCAAATTCAATTTCCATGCACCTTGATCTACTCTCTACTCTTAGCTTCTTCAGCAGCCTGTCTCATGTCATCTTCCCTACTTACAGTCGCTGTGAGATTGATGCCTCCCTTGTCTTTCTTCTTAAAGCCAATGTTAGGAGGTTTGCTATTCAAGCGAATACCAAAGCCTTCCAGCTCATTTTCAATTATCTTCTTGTGTCCCAAGGGTTTCAAGACATCCAGAACAATCAGGATCAAATTACACGTTCGGGCCACTGGGGGTGGGGGGAATTATAGCCAAAGATCAGTAAGCCTTAACCAACTCAAATAGAGGCATTTTCTCTCTATACTTTAAAAAGATGAATTTATTTTACAAATATGGACACACATAAAGCTATTAAAGTGACAACGATTTATACCAGACATCAATTTATAACATATATCTCAAAGTCTTTATACATTCACCCAAAAGTTGACACAACTTCTACATACAGTAGTAAAAAAAAAAGTCAAAATGACTACACGGTGGCACACACCTATAGTCTCAGCACCTGGGAGGTTATAGCAGGAGGACTGCCATGAGTTCAAGGCCAGCCTGAGCTACACAGTGAGACCTTGTCTCAAAACAAAAGATACAAAGCAGGCAATAATCTAAACTCCAAAAGAGCTTACGAAGATTTAAAACAGGAAGAGCTATAAAAGAGCATCTAGTTAGTATACTTCTAATCAACTCTGAGGCACAATTTACAAAAAATAAATTGTGCCAATATTAAGCACATGATTTGATGACAGATGTGTATACCTGTGTTACCACCACAGCAATCAAGATACAGAATATTTGTTTCTCCAAAAACAGCTTTTGTGTCTTCTTCAATCTTTTTCTCTATTCCTAACCAACCACTGACCTGCTGTTTTCTGTTATCACAACTAGTTTGCACTTTTTAAAATTTCATGTAAATGGAACCACATAAAGTCCAGGCACGGTGGTGCAAGCCTGTACTCCCAGCTTGGGGAGTACTTGGGAGGCTGAGGCAGGATTGCCATGAGGACGTGAAAAGATGATTCAACATCGTGAGTCATCAGAGAAATGCAACCATAATGAGATATTAAGTTCTGGTTAGAATGGATAAAGTTAAAAAAGAATGGCATACCAAGTGTTGGTAAGGATGTGTATCTGTTGGAATTCTTGAATACTGCTTATGGGAATATAAAATTATACAAATCCCTGGATAACTGTTTAGTATTTTCTAATAACCTACCTATGATGTGACCCAACAATTACACTGGTATTTAACCAGAAGAAATGAAAACAAATGCCTACAGAAAGATGTTTTGTGAATGTTCATAGCAAATTTATACCTAATTACCCAAACCTATCACCAATCCAGGCTTTCAGTAGGTGGTGAATAATACGTAGATACACAAATGATAGTATATCTGTAAAATGAAGTACTTTTGACTTATAAGAAGATATGTATCACTGATATCTACACAACATGGTTGAATATTTTAAAAATGAAAGATCCAGGCACAGAAGACTACCTTTTTTTTTTAAGTCAAGGTCTTGCTACATAGTACTAGCTGGCCTTGAACTTGCAATCCTCCTGCTTTCCTCTCAAGTGCCAAAATTACAGGTATGTACGGCTCCTTTTTTGTGTTATCATCTTTTTGTGCAGAATTTCACAATGCAGTTCAAATGTTCAAATTCACTTAGTTTGTCTGGGGGAAAATCTAAAGATAATCAAGGAAAGAATTTTTGTTTCAAGTGCAAGACAAAATTGCACCAAACTTCTGCCTACACCTTCTTCCTGGGTCTTGCTCCAAGTGTGAGACACCCAATGTCCCTGACTCATGGCACTTGAGGTTTGACTGTCCCTGCTCTCAGAGGGGCTAGACCAGTCAAAACCCCAATACCCTGCTCTGAAGAGGCCCAAGGGAAATCTATAATGCCCCTGTCTGTGAACATCACCATTTCTTGTGAGGAACCCTGGATGTTATGAGCCAATTCAATTACTTCATTTGGTTTTGACCTTCATCTTGGAAAATTCTTCTCCAGATCTATAGTCACAGCCTAGTATGGCTCTCAGTAATTTATTTAATCTCCCTCTTCGTCATACTTTATCCTCCACAAGAAGTGCGGCTATCTGACCTATTTTTCATAATTGGGTTCTACCTCCCCAACATAACAGCAAACTTACTCTCTTTCTTCCATCTAATAGACAGCTCAATAGTCACTAACTCTTTTCTCATTGTCTTCTGACAGGTTTCTTTTCTTCAACCCAGATAGTGACCACAACACCCCAAGGTAGCTGAAAAGGACATAACCCCCATTAGGTAGGGTCTACAGCCCCGTCCAGCTGGAGGAATCTATAGAAGACAAATACCTCCCCTCCCTCAATGCCCCATAAAAATCATGCAAATAATGTATGTTTAAGTGTGTGGGATTGATAACCATATTACCAGGTTTTTGTTGGATCGTTGAACAGAACTGTTTGCAGCCTCACTGTTTGTTCACTTTGTATGCCTTAATTTTGTAACATGAACAACTATTTCTAAGAAGACAATATATAATTTATCAACTAGTGATTTTTTTTTGAAATTCTGTATTATTTCTACCCTTTTTTCTGTATTGCTTTTTTTTCCTCTTTAAATAAAATTTTTTTAAAAATCATGCAGATATATGTCTCAGAGAGAAATCAGACTCAGAGATCACAGTGTGGCAAAACTGTCTGAGGAAGCAGACATGACCTGTTAGATACATGCACAGAGTGGATCCCAAAGCCCAGCACACAGACCTCCCATAAGAACTTGAGCAGGTTTTTAGGATGGCCTAGACCTGACATCAGCATGAGGAGTGAGTAATAAGAATTTTTGCCACTATGTTCTCTCTTGCAGTGGTCCACTCTCACCTTGTAAAGTATACTGCTTTTCCTACTTTTACTTGGCCCAAACTTGCGCTGAAGAGCCTGTTTCTTTTCCTAAGTTTAATAAAATTTGCTACTGTCAAAAAAGAAAAGAAAAAAAACACTGGACAATGGCCCTGAAGCAAGGCCAGCAGATCGCTGTAGCTGCTGGTTTCAAACAGGAGCCTAAAGAGAATTCTTTCTGTGGTCTGTTGGCCATTTCAGAACTCTGGAAAGGGAATGGTCAATTCATCAGAAAGAAATAGCTGGTAAGTATGGCAGACTTTGGGGGGCCTGCAGGGGAGAGACCCTGGCGCCTCGGGACCTGCACCATGCAGTTCACTCGGGGTGCCGGGAGAACAAGGAAATACCCCCCTCTCTGGGGGTAGCTGAGAGAGTGGCAGACTTTTGGCATCCTGAAACAGAGAGACTCTGGTGCATCAGGACCTGCACCGTGCGGCTGACTGGGGGTGCCGGGAAAACAAGGAACTCCCAACTCCCCCGCTCTCTGGGGGCAGCTGAGAGTGTGGCAGACTTTCGGCAGCCTGAAGGAGAGAGACCCTGGCGTATAGGGACCTGCACCATGCGATTGACTTGGGGTGCTAGGAGAACAAGAACTCCCCCCCCCTCTGGGGGCGGCTGAGTGTGGCAGACTTTCGGCAGCCTGAAGGAGAGAGACCCTGGCACATCAGGACCTGCACGGTGAGGTTGACTTGGGGTGCCGGGAGAACAAGGAACTCTTCCCATCTCTGGGGGGGGCAACTGTGATCCTGCCTGGGTGTGGGCTGAGAATCAGACATCTCATGTCGTCCTGTCCCCCATCCCGTGTCCCCCCTCCCCCTCCCCCATGCCTAGCAAGTGGGAGCCAGTGAACTACACATCTTGTGAAAAGATTGGCTATGTTATTTAGTATGAGCTCTCCATATGCAAGGATAAGGACAACCATTTGGAAGAAAACAAGAGATAATATGACAGATAGTGAAGATCTCTGGTTGTCTAGCTTTGAAATTTATGCTTTCTTATGTCCCATTCTGTTCTGTTTTGTTGTGTTTAATTTTACTCCCTTTAAAAATAAAATTAAAAAAAAAAAAATCACTGGACAAAGTCCAGTATTTACTTCTTTTTCTGTCCTTAAGTTTTTCACTTAAAAAGGGGGTCTGGACTATACTGCTGGAGGTCTCTTGAAATTTTGACATTTTACTCAAGTCAAAATGTTTTAACATTTCAGTACTCTTAAGTATTAAAGAGCTGGGGATGTAATTCAGTGTGAAGGTCCTGGATTCAATCCCCAGTACAGAAAGAAAGAAAGAAAGAAAGAAAGAAAGAAAGAAAAGAAGAAAAAAAGAAAGAGAGAGGAAAAAGAAGAGAAGGAGGAAGAAGACCAAGATGAAGAAAAAGAAGACAAAGAAGAACCACTACCTCCAAGCCTAACCCTCACAGGTGAAGAATGCTATCACAGGATGGCGGCCCTGGGTTACTTACCTGCAATGACTTGACGACCTCTACCTTTCCCATCCTTGGCACCTTCAATGATACCTGGGAGATCTAGGAGCTGCAAGAATAAGGGCAGGCAGATGGAGAGCAAAAGAACATAAATTTGAACAGGCCACCATAATGATTTATTACTTAAGTATCCAAAATTTATTAAGACTTACACTGTTATCTTATGATCTGTTTTGTTCTATTTTGTTATGTTTAATTTTACCCTCTTTAAAAATAAAAAATTAAAAAAATTATTAGAAATCAAACTTCCTTACAAGTCAGTGTGTAATTATCTTCCTTTCACTAAACAGTAAAATGTCAGCTACAGGCTTTTTGTACACTTTTCTTAGATTAAAATGCCTAACATCTCCTTGTCAAAAGTAATAGTCAAGGTCAGAGTTACAAGACTTGCCTAAAGTCGTAATCCTAAAAGGTTAGATTGTAATTCATGTATTTTGGGTCTAAATCTATTATTCCACATGACTGTCTTTCAGTGTTTCCCCATTTTTCAGAAAGCTGAGCCTCCACACAAATTCCTCACTGCAGTTCACCACCAGATCTTAACATTACATATGATATTGAGACTTTAGTAAAGCCTCAACTCAAAAACTTCTGCAGCAGTTCTTAATCATAGAAGCACAACAGAATCAAATGGAAATGGCCCTGAAGCAAGGCCAGCAGATCGCTGTAGCTGCTGGTTTCAAACAGGAGCCTAAAGAGAATTCTTTCTGTGGTCTGTTGGCCATTTCAGAACTTTGGAAA
>PVJX010043422.1:0-13677 GCA_004027295.1 Dolichotis patagonum
GAGACCCCGGCGACGTGGCCCTTGTGGGGTATCGAGGTGGGGCCCTGAAGAGGGACTGGAGCCTTTGGCACAAGTCCAGTCCTCCCCCTCCCGGGGCTGGATCAGTAGCATGTTGGGGTGGCTTTACCCACAGCGAGGCTACCCCTTGGGTCGTTTCTTCTGCCCTCTGTGGTACCAGCACGTGGCCCTCACCAGTGGCTGAACAGCTGCTGGCGCTGTGCCCTTGGACCTCTCAGCCTTAGAACTGGGCGCCAGACAAGCCTAACCGCACTGAGAGATCAGGACCGAGAAGCGGGGCATTGGTGCAGCAGCTCCTGACGGCACAGAAGCAGCTTTGGAGCTGGATAACTGTAGTGGGCGGCGAGTCCAAGAGACGTCCAGGACAGCCTGTGCATGGGGCCTCTGGGCAGGGCTTGGAGAAGACGGAGGTGAGGAGGGCAGGGAGCGCCCTCCGGAGCAGCAGCATGGATGGCAACGCGGGCAGCAAAGGAAGTCATCGTCTGGAGGACCGGGCTAAAGCCGTGGTTGAGGGGGAGTAGCAGAGACTCTGATGGAATCGTGTTTGTGCCTGGGCTGGTGAAAGGCGGAGCTCGTGTGAGGAACCAGGGCTCTGGTGGAAGAAACGCCCAGCAGTCCCGCGCTGACCTAGCTGCGGTGAGGGGCGAGGCAGGTTATAGGAAGAGAGGGAAGCCGAGCAAGCCTGCCACGCACAGCAGAGCAGTGAGCGCCAAGGGGGCAGCTGCCGCCCGTCTGCACAGCGGGAAGGTTTCCAGGAGCCCTTCGAGGCTCCTGGTCGTCACAGGTCCCAGAGGAAAAGCCTGGAGCCACCTCGGGCCCTGCCCCTGCACCCGAGCTCAGCGCTTGTCAGAGCTCTGCCAGGGCTCAGCCCGTGAGCCTCATCCCAGAGGTGTCTGGCCGCTGCTGCTTCTGCAGGAGGCGTGGCTTCCTGCGCTGAAACTAAAAAAGGTGCGGCAGGAACCCTCAGGCCCAGGCAGATGCCTGCTGTGGGGCAGAGTGCCGCTCACCACTCAGACGGTGCCCGCAGGAGGTGTCACAGTGGGGCCACCAGCAGCAGGAAACACTGCCTGTGAAAGTCATCCCGAGTGTGGATGGGCCAGCGGAGTCCTGGTGGCCAGGCAGCCTGCAGTGAGACAGCGGTGCTCCGGGGCTGCGCACGCTCCGGGTGGGCACATCCCACTGCACCTGCCCTGCTGCTGATGGGAGTGGACAGGTGTTTGGGCTTCACAGGTGCACAGATGGACGCTGGGGTCTTGAGCTGGCGCTGGAGCAGGTTTAGGCTTAGCGCTGTGGAATGGAGCAGTTGCCCTGGGTGTCAGGAGAAGTGCTTAAGTTTTGGTGGACCAGGCAGGTGGGGTGGCTCGTTGGAGGCGGCCTTTAAGAGGTGACGGGGTCGTCAGGAGGCGTCAGCACCTTTCTCACAGGTGTCAGAGCACTGTCTGAGGACCAGTGTGTCCCATGGGAGCCAGCTGTCTTAAAGTGGGGCTGCCCTCCTGCTGGTCTCCACATGCGCTCTCTTGCCCTTCCCACCATGAGATAATTTAGTCAGACCCGGCTCCATGCCTTGGATTTTGCAGCCTGAGAACCATGAGGCAAACAAACCTGGATTCTTTATAAACCACTAGTCTTGCCAAGCATGGCAGTGCATGCCTGAAATCCTAGCGCTGAAGGAGGCTGAAGCAGGAGAACTGCCAGTTGAGGACCCTGCTGGGAAACTTAGTGCAACCCTGGCTCAAAAAAAAAAAAGACTGGGGTGGGGTGTAGGTCAATGGTAGAGCACCCCCAGGTTCAATTCCCAGTGCTAAGAAGAAAAAAAGCACGGAAAAAAACACCGTCTATCTCAGATGTCTTGTTAAGTGACAGAAAACCATCCAAGGTTTTCCAGAAAAGCCATCCAGCCATCCAGAAAAGCCATCCAGCCAGGGATCCCCTGAGCTGGTGGCCTCCTCCGTTCCAGCCGCTGCCACCACCACTTGCCGGCCCCCCTCCTGCCTCCCAGCCTTGGGTTCTTGCATCTTCAGCCTCCTTCACTACTTGGTTGGGCAAACTGAGGCTCGAGGCTCCAATGCCCCAGTGGGCCGGCACAGCCTCACGCTGAGCAAGAGCATGGAGGGGCTGAGGGTCTGGACCTGCAGAGACCCTGCAGCAGAGGGGAGAGGGAAGAGCAGGCCGCTCGGCCTCCCTGCACCTCCGGGCACTCACCCAGCCTGCAGCCAGCGGGAAGCCCGCCTTCCTCCCTTGGCACTTGGCGGTCCCCTGGGCTCCGGCTGGCACAGCTGAAGAGCAGTCAGGGAGACACAGCAGAGGGCAGAGTTGCCTGAATCAAACTTGACCTGATCGGAAGCTTGGCCCGGCCTCACCCCTGGCCTGAACCTGGAACTGTCCCCATTTTGACTGTCAGGCCTCCCAGGTGTGGGGCCACTCACAGGCTGGGGGCCAGCGGCGCCTGCTGCCCTCTCCCATCCCACCAGCAGCAGCCGCCTCCTTCCCCAACAGCCTGGCTCCTGCACCCCTACAAGCAAGCATGCCCGACGGGTGCACCATGAGTTGAGGGGGCTGCCTCAAAGAGGAGGCGCGCCCTGTGGGTTCAGGGTTGTGCCCTCTCCTCCCCACGTGCAGCCCAAGGCCCGTCCATCAGACCACGGCTGTTTGCAGTGGGTTGGGAGGCACGGGCGTGGTTGGGCTGTGGAGTGGGAAGGGTGTCGTTCTGCCTGTAGGTGCACCCTAAACTGTGGTGTGCATGAAAAAGCCCTGGTTGAATTCTCAGCGTCCTCGGTCTTGGCTGGCTACTGCATACCCTCCTCTACCTATAACTCTCTGCATCTTCTCTTGTTTCTTTCCAGTAGAGGAACCTTTGTGTGAGTGATCAGAGCTTAAGATTCTTTTGTAAAATGTCTTCAAGCCCTCTTGGGAACATCCACTCCTTCAGTACCATGAGTTCCCTCAAGCGATCACCCTCAGGTTCTTACTAGACAATTTAGGTTTTAAAGTAAGTTAATATTTTTCATCGTGCTGCTGCAAGCTCTCAAATGCGCTGAGTTGTTTCTGTTCTGCCTAAATATCCCCAGGATGCGTAGCTTCAGGTGCTCAGGGCTTTCTTTCTCTGTGTGCCCTGGGGGGAAGCATTAGTAGGCTCTGCAGGGTCTTGATAATTCGTTATAGGGCGCGCTTCGGAAGTGTAGACAGTGAAAGTTTCCTGATCTGGGGACCCCTCATTCCTGGTGCGGGAGTGATTCCTGCGGCGGTCCAGCTGCTCCCGGTCCATTGGAGAGATGGAGCGGGCTGTCTGCGTGTGGCTGCTCCGATGGATGGGTGACTCGGGCTGTTTCTTCCAGATTCCTTCACTCAGGAATGCATGGAGGAGAAGTCTTTCTTTTGCCGAGTCAGGTGAGTCTGGTTCTCCTGAGCAGGTGGTGCTAACTTCGCACCCTCAGTACCCATAGAAGGGTTGAGGGTCACCTGTATCCACTGCCCTGACCTCCCGTGCAGGCCCACACAACACAGCCCTGTGGTGACTCTGGAAACTCACAGGACAAGCATGTTTCAAAGGTGCTCAGGGTGCTAAGAGGATAGCTGGTGGTGGGTAGGTTGCCCTGTTCCTTGTGGACAGCATCACCCACAGGGACATGGCCAGGAAAAGTGTGCCCCGGCCTGATGCACCTGGGGCCTTTGGTTTGCTTGTGTTTCTGGTCCAAATCCCGCGGTTTTTCTAATAGGCTCTTGGGTGCAAGACAGGGTGACCAGTTGAGCGTCCAGTAAGGGGCCAGTTCTGGGGCTTAGGACCCCACAGCAGGAGCAGCTTCCCTGTTCTGAGTCCACATTGTCCCAAGACACCTACTGGCCAGGCGTGGACTGTCATGGACACTTCCCTGTGCTGGGCCCAAGGACCGGGCCCAGGGACACGCAGGCCCAGGCACCTGCTGCCCTCTGTGTGCCCTGATCCCCGAGGAGCTGACCAGACCATGGGCTGAGCGGCAGCCAAGGACCAGCCCCCTGTGGGACTCTAGCTCTGCCCTCCTCACCCCGCAGCGTCGGGAAGAACCACGAGAATGGGATCTGCTACCAGCCGTTCCGCATGACGCCCTACCTGGTCAAGGTCCAGGAGCCGCTGGGGGCCAAGAGCCAGCTGTGCTGTCTGCTGCTGGCGGAGAGGGTGCACTCGGGCTACGAGGGTAAGCCCTGCCCTAGGCCATGCGTGGCTCCCGGCTGGGTGGTCCGCCTGGCCTCCCCCACCCTGTGCAGGTCTCCATCCTCCCTGAGCTCCACGTACCCACTTTGCACGTGAAGGCGACACCAGCATCTCTCACTTGGGGCCCTTCCCCTGGCCACTCTCCTTTTGTCTGTGAAGTGAGATCAGTCGTGGTGTCGCTCCCATCTTTGTCCCCTTGGCCTTGCAGGCCCCTGAGATACAGTGTTGGCTGGTGTCTTTCCCGCACTGGGCCCGTCCTGCCCTCCCCTGGGTTTCCTTTCCTGCTGACCCCCTCTGGCTTCCTTGGTGATCCCAGGGGTGCAGTGTGTCCCCCACCCCGGCCTTCACCCTGTCCCTGCCTCTGCCCACACTCACTGCAGCTTGGCCCATGGCTCAAAAGAGTCCAGGTCTTTCCCTCACAGCCTAGTGGACCTACAGTGCTGGGCACCCAGGTGGTGGCGTCTTGTGATCCCTGGAGCTGCCACACTGTGACACGGCAGTGCTTGGATCTGCTGCAGTGGCAGCTCCATGGCCTGGGGACCCAGCCTCTGGGGGCAGGTTCGGGAGGGGCCAGGTCATTGGTCTGCCGTGCTCCTTGGAGGATAATGGTGATTCCCCCAGAGCAGTCTCGCCGGCGACAGGACAGCGTCTCACAGCGGCCACGTGCTTTTCCGTACCACACCCAGTGGGGGTTTGGAGGAGCTGCCTAGATCTCAGCACGTTAGTCCCCTGAATCGTCAGTCTCCGAAAACAGTACAGTTTGGAATTCGGTAGTTAGGACGTTTTTGGACAGGCAACTTTACACGAATCATGTTGCCCTCTTTGCTGAGCCCCCTTAGCACCCGTGAAGTTCTGCAGCACAGTGACCCTTGCTGAGGCCTCCAGGCCAAGTGTGCACACTCTGGTTTCACACTCAGACCGCTGAACACGGCCAGCATGCGTGGCTTTGCTCAGAAGAGCCCGCGTGGCCCGTGGTCCCATGGGCCTGGGGTCCTGGTGACCGGACTAGCTGCAGAGCGGCCCCGATCTGCCCTGCCCTCGGGCGGCGGGCGTGCGGCTTGGACACCGTTGCTACCGGAAATTCTCAAACCCTGAGGTGCTTTCCAGCCCAGGTGATATAATTACTTCTGAGGATCCAAAATCTGTGCAAAGTTCTGTTCTTTCAGCCCCTAGGATTCCTCCTGAGAAGAGGATTTTTACAACTACGCACACGCCAAATTGCTTGTTCCAGGACGTGGATGAGAGGTGAGTGGCATCACGTGCCCAGGGCCGGCCTGGCCTCCTGCTCTGTCTTAGGATCTGTGTAATGACAGATGGCTCAACTGCCCTGAGTCTCAGATGGCCTTGGTAGTTACTTAGTAACCACTCAATAAATCTCAGAGCCGTCTGGATATTACAGCTGTGTAGCCAATGCCAGCATAGCATGTGGCTTTCACTTACGTCATAGGTGGAGATGCCATCTGCACCCTGTGCGTGACATGGTGATTGTGTGTATGACAGTGGTTCAAGAATGACTTTCAAAGTGTTTTGTTAGTACATATGTGCAGTACACAATTACATTTATTACGGGGAGTTGTACATGGACATAAAACATCTTGATTCTTCCTTCATGGTGAAGCAGAAAAACTCCTGTCACCAAGCAATGACTTAGCTGCTGTGAGGTCGTAACTTGCGGAAGACCCTGTGATTGTGGTACCAGTGGTATAAGCAGACCTGCTGCACTGCCAGTCCTGTGCAAGCGTAATGGACTGCGTGCACTGGGTAGAACTTGGTGACAATGATGAGCCATACATGCTGGTTTATGTATCTACACTACCATTGTTTTATAGCACACTCTTTCTACTTACTACTTTAAAGCTGACTGGCTGAGCATACCTGTAATCCCACTATTCTGGGAGCCCGAGCAGGAGGATCTCAAGGTTAGGCCCAGCCCGGAGAGCTCACTGAGACCCTGGGTCAGAAATAAAAGTGGGTCAGAGGTGCGGCCTCCGGTGAAAGGCCCCGGTCTGACCTCTAGTGCACACACACACAAAACAACTCGGCAATACACGGATGATGTGAATGGGGGTTCTGGAAAGCCTGTCCTCCTGGTCCTGTTTAAACTCATGGGGCAGAAGGGGGGGTGCTGCCCTGGTGGGGTCCCCTGGTGGGGTCTCTGGGATCTCCTGCCTGCACGCCAGTTCCGTCCCCACGTGTGCCTCTGCAGCTCTCCTCAGATGCATGAAAACATAAAACATGCAGGGGACAGAAAGGTGTCCTCAAAAAGCAGCACAGGCAGAGGGCAGAAGGGACCAGATCCTGGGCTTCCGGAAGTGGGCCAGGTCCCCTCCTTGATGCTTGGAAAGTCAGGTCCTCCCACTTTCTGCACTGGACCAGGCCACCTGCATGCGGGCACTCTGCTCTGTCATCCCTGGCGACCAGGCTGGCTTGGGTGTGTTCCACAGACCCACCTTGGAGAAGCTCTGGAGAGCTTCCAGGTGTGGCCCTGCCCGCCCTGCCCGAGCACCAGGACCAGGGCAGAGCTGGGAGCTGCACTGGCCAGGAGGCCCCAGGAGTTTCATTCATCAGGAGGCCGTTTCTTGGGGCCAGCCCTGCTGGTCTCCTGCTGCGTGCAAGGCTCCTCCTCCTCCTCTTCCTCCTCTCCTATGTTCCTCCCCTCTAGCTCCTCCAGCCAGGTGCCAGGGACACTGTCGTCCCTGTCCGAGGGAAGCACAAGAGAGAGGAGGAAGGATAACACCAGGCCCACACATGACTTCCGCACCATGCAGAACCGGAAGACTGCAGGAGGCCTGGGGGTGCCGAGCGCTTGCGGCAGGCCCGGTCTGTGGTGACACCGCTCGAAGGCCCCAGAAGCAGCACAAGCACTGGAGAAGACCTGAGCCACCAGGCAAAGGCCCAACCACCTCCTGGGGAGCCAGGGTGAAGGCCTGGATGAGGCCATCCAAGTGACAGACTTCCCGAGTTGGACCCACATGCAGAAAGGGCTTTCCGGCAGTCTGTTAGGTAGCAGCCCCGTGTGGCCGGCCTGATGGGTGACACGGGAGAGGAGGAAGACATGACGGAGAGAAACCGGAAGACATCCCATGATTCACTCCGGCAGGAGACGAGACACCAGGCAACAGCAGATGGGCCGGGAGCAGAACCTGCCGTGTGCGTGGCGCAGTCTCACTCGGACCCTGGGTCCTGCGGCCCTGGAGTGCAGATGGCTGGGTTTTCCTTTCCCCAGTGCCCTTGGGGAATCTGGAGTCTGACCCACGAGTCTGTCACTTCCTGGAGGTGGCTCGCTCTGCCTTCTGTCTGGCAGTTGTCTTCCAGAGTGTCCCCTACTCACCACATGCCCCTCGCCTTGCAGGGCGGTCCCCCTCCTGGGCTACTTACCTCAAGACCTGATTGAGAAGCCCGTGCTCGTGCAGCTGCACCCCAGTGACAGGCCGCTGATGCTGGCCGTCCACAGGAAAGGTAGGTCACGCTCCGCCACGTGCACTGGGGCTTTTTCCTGCAGCCACACGAGCCCCAAAGAGTTAGATGGGTGAGGACACAGGCAAGGGGATGCCCTGCTCCCCGCCCGAGTCCCAGCACCTCAGCTATAGGCAGAGTCGGGGAAGAGAGCGTATGTGGGGCCCCTTGTTGCCTTTGCTGTTGGCTTTAGTGATCGCAGGGGGACGCCCGTTCAGCAGTGGCTAGGAAGGCACAGACCGGCCAGGGGCGGGGACGGCGCATGTCACCAAGCCCAGCCCTCAGACTCAGCGACACAGGAAACCATCCCTGTAGCAGTTAAGGGCCAATGCAGGGCTAGAGGAGGCACTCTCAACTGAGGCCCTGACTCGGGTTCTCACCTTCAGTCCTGCAGTCTGGTGGGCAGCCTTTTGACTATTCTCCTCTCCGGTTCCGCGCCCGGAATGGGGAGTACATCACACTGGACACCAGCTGGTCCAGCTTCATCAACCCCTGGAGCCGGAAGATCTCCTTCATCATCGGGAGGCACAAAGTCAGGGTGTGAGTGTCCCCTGCGCTGCGCTGCCCAGGGTCTGGCCTGGCCTGGCCTCACTTCTGCCATCAGCGGGCGGAAGTGGGGCCCAGCCAGCAGGCCCAGGTCCTGGCCATCCACCTTCGAGGGAGCGGGAGGGGACGTGGTTACCTGGCCAGGTGGGAGGAGGTGGGGGTCTCGGAAGGATGTGCAGCATGGGTGGTACACCCCAGAGGTCCAAGGGGCCCTGGCAACAGCATGCATTGAAACCTCGCAGAGGCCCTTTGAATGAGGACGTGTTCGCGGCGCCCCCATGTGTGGAGGAGAAGGCCCTGCACCCCAACATCCAGGAGCTGACGGAGCAGATCCACAGGCTGCTGCTGCAGGTGGGTGGTCCAGGCCAGCTCCCACCGGGCCCCTGGGTCCACACGTGACCCCTCACACAGCTTAACCAGAAGGCCGGGCACCGGCACCGGGGCATGCAGGGCACTGCCACTCAGAAAGAGCAGTGTAGCCCTGTCGGCACCACCGTCCAGCGTGCTTAGACTCTGTGGGAGACCGTGGCGCCTAACAGGACTTGTATCGAGTTTCCTTTTGAGGGGGGCTACACAGGGCAGAACTCATGACCTTGCACTTAGCCGGCAGGCACTGTGCTTGCTGAGCTACATCCCCGCCCCGAGTTTTCTTTGTGAAACCTAGTAGGACCGCAGCCAGCCACAGATGTGTGCTGAGGGCAGGTTGAGCAAATCCCCAGTCGGGGCATCCCGGGGGGACGCTCCAGGTGGAGGCCAGGAGTCTGCCCTGCAGAGAGGCCAGGAGGTCTCCCCGTGCGACCTCAGGCAGGCACCCCCTCTGTGAAACGCTGCAGGGCAGGCCCAGGCCCCCCATACCCACCACGCACTGTCTGCTCTTGTACAGCCCGTGCCCCACAGCGGCTCCAGCGGCTACGGGAGTCTGGGCAGCAATGGGTCCCACGAGCAGCTCATGAGCCAGACCTCGTCCAGCGACAGCACCGGCCGCGAGGAGGCCCGGCACCGGAGAGCCGTACGTCCCTTTCTGTCCTCGCCACCCAGCGTGCGGTCTTCCCTCAGGGGCCGTATTGGCATCCTTCAAGTCGGAGCTCACACTTGCGGTTACACGTTTGGAAGAAAATATTTGTAGGGAGGTGACAGGCAGAAGCAAAGGTTTAAATGGAAGTAGAGCCCGTACCACTGGGCTTTGTGTCTTGCTAATCTTCAGGGTCATTGCGATGTCTCACCGAGCGCCCCATCTCTGATTTGTGGCTCAGATCTACTGCACCTTCTCTGTGTCTCAGAAACAATTCCAGCCACGCCCCGTGCCCCCTGGGGACAGATGGGAAGTCTGCTAGAGTGAATAACATGTTTGTTTTGTTTTTCTTCAAGGAGGCTTGTAAGAATGGTAACAAGACCAAAACCAAAGGTCAACTTCCCCAAGAATCTGGAAAACAAAAGAAAAAGTCTGTCACAGGTAAAAAAAAAAAAATCCCCGTTTCCTTCCCAGTGCGTCAGTGGAGTGGAGAGAAGCTGTGGCGGGTTTAGCAGAGGGGCAGGGACCGGCGTCCCAGTGGGCGTCTGTCACCCATGGGCTGTGGAGCTGTGAGGCTGGCATCTCTGCCCCCTCCGGCCCTCCAGCTCTCCAGTGTGAACAGCTTCACACTTACCTCTCGCACGCACTGGCACACACTCTCTGAGAGTCGGTTCTGCAGTCCACAGTTCTCGAAAACGGCCCTGCCTGCACCGGAAGGTGTGGTGCTGGGCCATGAGGTCCTGGCTGTCTGCTTGAGGCTCAGGGGCGGCAGGCACTTGGTGTCACTGGTGGGACAGCCCGAAGCCACAGCGTGGAGCCTAGGTGGCTGTCTCCGTGTAAGCCCTCCTCCAGGGTTCCGTTTGAAAATGCAGCATAAGCCCCTGGCACCTTGCTGGCCCCTAAGGTTAGAGTTCTTCTAGATGAGGCCTTGCCCTTCCGAAGGCCCAGACCCCAGAGCAAAGCAGGCACTACTGGGTGCAGCTGCTCTGAGCCCCCTTTGCAGGGCGCCTGGCATTCCCTGCTAGAAGTCAGCCTGTCACCTTATTTGCAGCCTGTGAAGCAGGTTCTTTGTCCCCAGCCGTGTCACTGAGTAGCAGTAAAGCTTGCTTCGTACACAGTGTGCTCTTTGCAAGCAGGAGTGGAGTGGAAGATGAAAGAACTGCTGTGTCACCTTTTTTTTCAGAACTGCAGAGTAGTGCCTTGGCTCAGGTGAATGGGGTGCCTGTTGCAGAGGACAGCTCGGGGGCCAGCTTGCCGAAGACAGGCTTCCCTGAGGAGCTGGCTTGCAAGGACCAGCCCACCTGCTCCTACCAGCAGATCAGCTGCCTGGATGGCGTCATGAGGTACCTAGCTGCGTCCCACCTTCCCCCGCCTAGGGGTGCTGCCTAAACCTCCTGCTGGCTGAAGACCCCGCCGCTGCCCACACAGGTATTTGGAGAGCTGCAGTGAGGCCACCACCCTGAAGAGGAAGTGCGAGTTCCCTGCCAACATCCCCTCCCGCAAGGCCACGGTCAGCCCCGGGCTGCACACTGGAGGTACCTGTCCACCCCAGCTGTCCAGTGAACTCACTGTCACCCCAGGGGATCATACGCCTTCTCTTGCATACCAATGAGACCAGTTCAAGGGCACAGAGTGAGGCTGTTGGCTGTTTTTAAACAGATGGAAGTAGCTCGGGCGTCTGCAGCCTTTTACAAGCTGGAGGGCAGGGCGATTCTGGTCCTGGAACACTAGGTATTGACAGCAGGTGTCAGCTCGGGCTGCTGGAGGTCTGGGGACACCCAAGCCCCACTGGTGCAACCGCGCAGGTCTCGAATTGTCACCCAAGGGCCAGCCCCTTGGCTGTGTGTGTCAGCGCCCCAGCTTCAGCTGAACACGCTGGGCTGTGCTGCAGGGTCACCAGCAGGATCTCAGCGCATGAGGGACTGGGCAGTCACGCACAGAGCAGTAACTGCTTGCATTCCTGCCACATCCTGCTTGTGAGAAGTTCCTTGCTGCAGGCCACTGGGGGCTGTGGGTCCAGACAAGGCCCCAAGCTGCCCTGCTGCTGACCCCGACCAGGGGCCCTGGGGTCTCAGTGCGAAGCTGCTCCTGCCCAGAATTCCCCTGTACCACCCTTCTCCTGTGCGTGTGCCAGCCCCACACGTCCACAGTGTGAGGACTGTGGCCTGACACAGGGCCTCCGGTCACCCACATCTTCATGGCCAAGCAGCTCGTCCTGACTCATGTCCGTGTCTGCTCCCACTCTCCCGTGCAGAGGCCACCTCGCCCACCAAGGTGAACAGCCACGCAGAGGTGAGCGCCCACCTGAGCTCGCTGACGCTGCCCGGCAAGGCCGAGAGTGTGGTGTCCCTCACCAGCCAGTGCAGCTATAGCAGCACGATCGTCCACGTCGGGGACAAAAAGCTGCAGCCGGAGCTGGGTACGCTGGTGGGTTCCCAGAGGGTGTCGGGAGAGCTTACAAAAAGCGATGCACGTTCATGCCTCCGTAAATGTTCAGGTTCAGCTAAGTTTCTCAGGGGAGCCCTACTGTAACTCTGGACGAGGTTCCAGGAAATCCGGTTCCTACAATGCAGGGTGGGGTTTGGCCAGCCAGGACCCCAGCAGCCTGTCCCTTAGCAGTGCCGTGACAGCTCTGGGACCCATTCCCCTCTTGGGACCTCTAGGTGGCCCCAGTGCCTTGCCTGCTGGTGAGGGATGGGAACCAGTGTGGGTCTTGGCAAGACCTCCAGCCCTGGGCATTCTCGGCTGAGTCTCCTGCTCCTCACAAGACTCAGGAAAATGCACTTGAGTGTGGGCCTAGGCGGGGAACAGAGCTGAGGAGGAGCATGGTGCCTGCCAGAGGTCCCAAGCCTCCTCCTCCTCAGGACTGTCAGGTGCCCGCCCGTAGGCTGCATGTCGACAGTGCCACCTTGCCAAGCCCAGACAGAGGTGGCCCCAACCCTGCCGCTTGTTCTGGGTGCCTAGGCCAGCCCGGGAGTCTCCCCAAGTCTCTTCATCCTGAGTGCTGGGACCAGGCTTTGCTGTCACCGCTCTTGACCTCGTAGCATGAGTTTCCTCGGGAGCCAGAGGTGCCTCCCCGTGCTGGGGTTATGGCAGAGTCACTCTCTGAGCCGGAGATCTGTGCCATCTATGAGCACAGTATGGGTGACAGCAAAGGGGCACTTTCTCCTTACAGAGACAGTGGAAGATGTCGCCAGCGGGCCTGAGTCCCTGGATTGCCTGCCAGGTGGCCTCAGCCAGGAGAAGGGGCCCCTGCAGAAGCTGGGCCTCACCAAGGAGGTGCTGGCCTCACACACGCAGAAGGAGGAGCAGAGCTTCCTGCAGAAGTTCCGGGAGGTGCGGCGGCTGGGCATCCTGCAGGCCCACTGCCAGCACTACCTGCAGGAGAGGACCCGGGGGCAGTCGAGCGAGCGCGGTGAGTGGCGACAGCAAGCCAAACGAGGGACCCAAAAGCATTTTCTCAGCGCCAGATCCAGCTGGTCTCAGGACCTAACGTCCCCAGGCTGAACCGGTCCATGTGTCTCATAGGCCCTTGGTGACACCAGCTGATTCTGTAGGGCTTTGCCCTGGGGACGTTTTAAGGATGGAACCTCTTGTCCCCAGGGGAATGGCGCTGTGAAAGGGACACAGTCCCGGGCCAGCCCTGCAGAGTGCCGGTCAGGGCCATTGCTGAGCTGCCTCACCTTTCTCGGTAGGGAGCTTTCTGAGGGTGGGGACCCCACCCTGTCCTCCACACGGGACCCTGGGGGAAGCAGCACATTGGCCTCAAAGGAATGAGTGTGGTGCTGGTGGGCGGTCTGTGAGAAGACCCCAGAGGGTGAAGGAGCAAGGCCTCCCTTCTCCCTGGCCAGGCTGGCCCCAGGCCCGCACTCCAGACCCGGAGGCTCTGTGGTACATGAAGGTACACTTCTGGCCAGAAACCTGTGGGTGCTTAAGGTCAAGGGGTGACCTGAAATAGCCTGGCTTCTTCACCCCCTCCTGATGAAGAGCTTTATCCCAGCCACCTACTGGGACCCCACGGGCAGGGCCTGGGCTGTGACCCCCCTCCTGCCACCACCCTGTGGATGGGACCCTGCCCCTGCTGCAGCCTCCTGCCCGTACCCCACAGATGGGGCTGCCCGGGTCAGAGACGCCACTGCCTTTCCCAGCTCTGGGCTCAGAGCAGTGAGCCTGGGGGACCCCAAGACCATGTGCCCGGGGCCTCGGGCAGACATCGAGGGAGCATGTACGAGGTGTGGAGGAGCCCAGCCTCCAGCAGGGCTGCGTCTTGTCTCTTCTTGTCCTTTTTGGGGAGGGTCCTGGGGATCACATCCCGGGCCCTGGGCATGTGAAGCACACATTCTACTGCAGAACCACTACACGGTTAGGGCTCCTGAAATGCTTGTTTCTGCGTTTTGGGGGTATTGTTTGGTGTTTGTCTTTTTGACACAACGTCTCACTATGTAGATCAGGTTGA
>PVJX010043423.1:0-13725 GCA_004027295.1 Dolichotis patagonum
TAAAGTTGAAGATGAGGACTAAATGAACTGATGCATATAAAACACTGAGAACTGCAATGACAACAATAGCAATAAACCCTGAGAAGGGCAGGAGAGGACACTGGGTAATTCACGGGTATTCTGGGGACGTCTTCCATGTGTCCTCCTACGATCCAAAAAGGCAGCAGGGCGGGCTCAGGCTAGCCCGGGACACTGGGATTCTGTTTCCTGGTTTCTGTGAAAGTCTCTGTGAGTGCTGGCTGTGGGAGAAAAGGGATAAATTTACCTACTTCGCACCCACAAACCGCCTTCAGGTCAGGGGGAATGGCCAAGAACAAGTGAGCAGGGAAAGGTGAGCAGATGGCAGGGACTCCGGCCTCTGTCCTTCCTGGGGTCCGGCACAGAACTCTGCTGAGGCAGGGTCAGGAAGGAAGGGGCTTTTCCTGGGCTGCGCAGGAAACAGATCTCATGTGCATTCTCCCTCTTTTGCAGTACTGGTAATTGAACTCGTGACCTTTGCACTGAGCTACATCCTCAGGTAGACTGATTTTTTATTTGGAAATGAGGACTTGCAAAGTCACTGCAGGTTGGCCTCTGACTTGTTTTTCTCAGTTTCCCAAAGTGCTGGGATTATAGGCACTCTTTTTTAATGGTGTTGGGGATGGAACCTAGGGCCTTACTCCTACCAGGCAACTCTGCCATTGAGCTACCCCTCCCACTCCCTCCTGTCCCCAGCCCTTTTGAGGCAGGGTCCACCTATGTTGCCCAGGATGGCCAGGAACTTGTGATTCCCCTGCCTCAGCCTCCCAAGTACACTCGATTATAAGTATATTCCACCACGCCTGGGTAAACTTGCTCTCTTTAGTTCCCTGCACATTGCTCAGGTTTTGGTTTGGGTTTTGAATGCCCTGGGCTTGAATAACTATTGGTAGAAGTCGCAGACCAAACAACGGAAGACATGGCCCCCAAATATTTTAAGAAAACCACAGAAGTAGAGATAAGGCCCTCTGTGTCCACATAGGCTTTGACATTTAAAAACAAGTCAGGCAGCCCAGACCTGTGGCTCTGGGCCTCACCCATCTCCATGACAACTTGGCTCACAGGGAATGCCAAGCTGGGAGGGGTCCACTGGGCAGGAGGCTGGGCCAGGCAGCACTAGTAAGAACAAGCAGGATCCCAGTGGGAGCCTCCCTGCCCTTTCCTGCATCCTCCTCCCCCAGTGCACATGGAGGCTGGAACTGTGGGAAGAGAGAGGCACCAGAGTGCCTGACTTACCACGCAGTTCAACAGCTACCAAACCTAGCTGCCCTCCAATCAGCAGCAGAATCACCTCAGCTCGCTGCCTTCAGGGATCACAAGCATGCTATTAGCTCAGGGAAGAATGTACAGGAGCAGTGAAGGCACTAACACTTTTTTTTTTGGTACTGGGGATTGAACTCACGATCTGACATTTGCCAGGCAGGTACTTATGCCACTGAGCTAAATCCCCAGCCCGGTACTAACACTCTTTACTAGAGATGAGGTAAGAGCCCCAGTGATCACAGCCCTAGGGAACGGATGTCCCTCTAGCAGGTTTGATCATCCCAGGGCCTGGTGGACAAGCCCAGCCCTACCACTTCCTCTTCTCTCCAGACAACTGTCTGAGCCTTAACCGAGCTGCTGCCGTCAAACGGCAATGCTCAAATCTATCTTCAAAGGCAGCCCAGGCCAGTAGTCCTGGTAGTGAGCCCTGGAGCTTGGCAGACAAGTGAACCGGCTTCTCCATCCTAGACTGAGCAGACCCTCCAAGGTGGGCGCTGACCTGGCCATCTGTGTTTGAACAAACATCCCCAGGAAAGTCTAAGTATGCTGAAGCTTGAGGAATCTAGAAAGCATAAGGCCTTTGCTTAACCCCTGCACAAGCTGAAGGGAGAGCAGACAGCTTTCCACAGCTTTTGCAGATAGCCAGGAAGCCTGCAAGGAAGGTGCGCTTCCTGGAGCCACGCTCCTTGTCTATGAAAGGACTGCTTATGGCTTCAGACTGACGAGGGCACAGAGTCATCTTAGGACACCTGGTGAGGGACTTGCAGTGCCCTGACCAGCACTCCATGGCCTGGAGGATTGTGCCCAGGGGTCCTGGGGACCACCATATGGTGACACTGACAGGCAAAGATGCAAGCAAGAAGGAACAGGTATGAAAGACACTTGCTGGGTGACTCCTGATGGAGCCCACTAAGCTTGGAAACTACAGGAAAGGGTTCAAGTCGGGTTCTGCACCTGGCTCATAAACATTTACTGTCCATGCAGTTCATGTGCACCCTGATCCCGTGGGAGCCCTAGCCACACAAGAGACTCCCACCACCTCTGCAGTCAGCACTGGTGCATCTTGGGAAAATCTCTCCCCATTTCACAGGTTGGGGTGCTACTATGCACTCCAACCTCACACTGCCTAAGCTGAAACAGATAAATTTCCTTTTCAACAAAGAAATATGCAGACAGATGGGTGTGGTAGTTAGCACATGCTTATAATCCCAGCACTCCTGGAGAC
Source organism: Dolichotis patagonum (assembly GCA_004027295.1). Taxonomy (NCBI): domain Eukaryota; kingdom Metazoa; phylum Chordata; class Mammalia; order Rodentia; family Caviidae; genus Dolichotis; species Dolichotis patagonum. The sequence continues at coordinate 2,507 of PVJX010043423.1, forward strand.
TGAGGCAGGACCAGGTGGTGAGAAGCTGTCTTAAAATAAAATAATAAAATTAAGCTAGCAGTTTAGCTCATTGCTACTGGGTTTAATCCTCAGCATCACAAACACCACACAGAGGCTGGTGGTCAGGTTGTAGGCTACCCAGTTTCAGTGCTGACTCAACTTCTGACAGATTTTTCTGTCTATAAGCATCTCCTCCAGAAACATGAAAGGAAGTAAGTAATGACCACAAGAGTGATTTGGCGGTGATAGTAACGGTGACTATTTGTGAGAACCCATGTCCCACACATATCATATCTGACTGTTATTGTCTTATCGTCCTTCGTCTATAGATGATTCTGGAGCAAATCTCACAGCTCGTAAGAGGCAGGACTCAAACATCAAGCGGGTCTGTGCAGATGACTCACAGCTGTGCTCCTGCCCATGCGCTCCACATCCTCACTGCCTAGATGAGAACAGAAACCCCCAGGGAAGAAGGCGGCCTGGGCATGCTGAATTTGGCAAAACGCTCTGACCTCATGCTCTGACTTAGTGACAAGGATACCTCCTTGCCCAGCTTGCTGACTGGATGATTCCAGTTCCGGTTGGAGCCCGCCAAGGGCCAAGGTGAGGGAGGGGAAGGGGCTGGCTCACTCATCCATCGGGTTTGCTCTCACCCTCTGTTAAGGAGGAAAATGGACACTTCAGGGTCAGCTGTCATTTCCTGTGTCCACACAGAAGCAATAGTGACTTTGATTCAGCCCCTCTCCTGGGATCTGGTTTTTCTGGATGTCCAAGATGTCAGGGAAGAGCCCCCTTTTGGGAGGTACAAAAAGTGAACTGAAGGGGAGGTGCTAAGGCTACCCTTTCTTGATTTGCACACAAAAACTGCTTCCCTCAATTTTGATAGTGAATGGATTCCAAGAACAGCTCAGGAAGCCAGGCTTCTGCCTACTGGTGTCTCTTAGGGTGTGGCCAGCAAAATGCAGAGCTGGGACCTCTCTTGCCTCACCTTCCCCAGCAGGAACCAGGTTTCTGCAGATAGAAAAATAAACCCTCAGATTCGAGTCTGACAGGGACACTACAGGTACTGTTTCAACTCTGAGCAACCTTGGTGATGGCACTTTGCAGAACCGAGGTAGGAAGACACAGAGCAGGAGAGGGAGCAGTAATCCCAGCCACAGCAACAACGGTTCTCCCCCAGAAACCAGGCCTGACAACTGCTTTGGAGAGAAAGCTAGAAGCCCTGTTATTTCTCACAGCAACCCTGAACTGCTTATTACCTTCGATCACCTTTTGATAATGAAATCAAAGCTGAAGAGAAGTCACTAATTTGGTGCCTCCCCAAAGAAATCTCCCCTACTTCTGCCCCAATAAGGACCCTGGGTCAGAAATGAGAGTACTTTTACCTTGCTCTTTTACAGCATTAGGAGCAGTGAGGAACTCACAACAACAAAATAATCCCCGATCAGTCATGATAAATAAAGCCAGGTCTTTGGGGGAAGCAGCCAGCTTCTGCCTCTTGTGCTATTTAGTTAGTGCCTTAATCTCTGAGGTTTGTAGCACCAGTCCCACCACTCATATAATTTGACATAAAAACAAACAAACAAAAAAACCAATGGCTGGGCAAGGGTGAGGCACATTGGTAACTCCAGCTACTTGGGAAGCTTAAGCACAATGACCACAAATCTGAGGCCAGCCAGGACCTGAGACCCTGTCTCAAAGTTAAGTAAAAAAACGCTGGAGATGCCGGGGATTTAGCTCAGTGGCTTAAGCACCTGCCTGGCAAGTGCAAGGTCATGAGTTCGATCCCCGGTACCAAAAACAAACAAACAAACAAAAAAAACCGCTGGAGATGTAGTTTAGTAGTAAAGTATTTGCCTAGCGTGTGTGAGGGCCGGAGTTTAACTCCCAGTGGAGTAACACCCCTCACCCACACGCTGTAAAAACACATATAAAAAAGCTAAAGATAGTGCTAGTTCTCTGATTCCCTGGGCTTAGTTGCTCTGCCAGTGCCTGCTTAGCCTGCACGCTGACCTCTGAGCCTTTGCTTCTGGAGATAACGACATCCTTGGAGACATCTGCGTGGTCAGGTGAAGGAGCCTTGGTTGCACAGTGGTGCCAAATCACACTGTGCCAGGCTTCAGGGCAACTGTGTTTAGATGTTCTGATCCTGGCCTTGGGAACAAAAGGCACCAGAGGTGTCCCTGGGAAAGGAGACCACTGTGAGGGCAGAGTTTTAATAAGATTTGGCTGCCACTATTCATTCTCTGTGGGGCTGCCTCATACCCCGAGAAGTGGTCACGATTATCACGGAGATGAAGAAACTGGCACAGAAAAGGAAAATGACTTGACCATGGTTATACAGCAAATATGGGGGTGACTGGATGTGGAGCCTGTCACATGCACGGCACGGGCCCCGCAGAGATTTGTTACTCAAATGCCATCTCATCACTGGTAGAAGAGGGGTGGTTTGGTCCTCTTTCCAGGGTGTGGATGGGGATTCAGGGCCTCCAAAGCTTCTCTTTGGCATACCTTTCCAGAAAGGAGGCAGGTGTCTGGTCTGCACAAGTTCAAGAGTTGGGAAATCCTCCCTTCCAAAGACAAAGTCAGCACCGTTTATGAACCAGAACCTTTTGTCTGGAGGTGGCGTGTGGTAGAGGAGTCCTGGTGAGGATGTGAAACCCAAGGTAACCTCTTTCTAAACAAGAAAACTCATTTCAAGTTTCCACTGCTTGCTTGCCAGATGCACAGCACACTGGCCAGCCCATAAATTAATCCCATTTCTGCTGAAAGCAGGCATTCTGATCTTAACCCAAATCATCTGATGCAGGCGATTGTTTGGAGATGTTTTGCTTTCAGTTCCAGAACACCACACATTTGTTTTCCATCGGGTGTGCCTCCCTGAGATGCCTGGTGCCAGACACACACTATTGCTTACACACCTTGCCGCGCGGACTACCAGCCCTCACTAGGTGGAACGGGTTACCATGCTCTGCACAGCCCAGAAGTGGGAGATGCCACTTCTTTCACAGCTTTCAAGCAATGCCTGTGGTATGTGCACTGGTAGTGCTGGCAGAATGCTCTCCTCCCCCATTGTGGGGCTTTTGGAGCCCCAAGCCAGCAAGAGGGTCTGGGTGTCGCCTATCACCCACCCTGGCCCTCTGCCACCATCTCTACCTTCATTCTAGGTCTCTTTAATTATCAGATAGCAGGCACCCAAAAACCTGTGTCCACACCTCACTGTAAGCTTTTCACCTGAACGATTTCATTTTCATAATAGGGCATGAGTAGGTCATATATTATCTTCCATTTTCTTAGATGAGAAAATAGGGGGAGGGTGTGTCAGAAGTGAAGTTGTTTGCCTGGGATCACACCTCAAATAAATAGCAGAGTTGAACGTGAACTCAGATCTTCAAATGCTGACCCCAAATTCTGAATCATGGTAAACTGTGAGCCCCCGCCCAAGCTGGGCTTCTGAGCTACATCCCCAACCCTGTCTTTTTTTGGTGTCTCTTTTTAAATTCCCAAGCCAGAATCATTTGCTTTTCCTCCATAACCACATGATTCCATTTCAAAGTGGCATCTTCTAGCCCTACTGGCCTCAGAATGCCATGTGTGAGGAAAGGCGGGCACCTGTGGTTTGAGGTGTCCCTGACCAATGGGCAGACCCTAGGAAAGGGCCATTGCCTCTCTCCCTGCCTTGGGAGCGAGTGCCTCCTCCCTGCCCTTCTCCAATGACCAGGGAAGACGTCTGGGAAAAGCAGATCCTGGCCCATTTTCCTCCTCATCTGCTGCAGCTGCTCAACGGCCACTGCACTACAGACAGGAAAGAGCCCCTCCAGGGCCAGCATCCTCTCATCCCCTCTACAAACAGCCCCAGAGTGGGACCTAGACTCTGCCCTTTCCCTCAGCACCATCTTGCCAGCAAAGGGCACAGATGGCATCACACAGGCTCGTGTAACAGCCCTGAACCAGTTCCTGAGATCTATCCTGGGGTTCTCCAGACTCCCACAGCGTGAGGATGCCAGCTACTTGTTTCGAAGGACTAAAGGTTCCTCCTGGCTCTGGAAGAGAATCTCATTTCCACTTCCAAGGTGTTTTTTGGGTTTCTAAGGGACTTTACCAGGTTGCTTATCTCTGGAGCAAGGGCCACACTTTGTAGAGTACAGGAAAGTAAAGTGCGGAAACAGCGTTCCCAGCTCGGTGAAACCATCATGAGGAGGAAGGTACCAAAGTACCTCTGAGGGTGGGCTGGGGTCCCTCGATGCACATCACTCCCTAGGAGTAGGCAGCCAAGAGCCTTAAACCCATATTATCATTTACCATGCTGTAGTCCCAATCCATGTAGGGGGAAAAGAAACGAAAACTAGAATGCTACAGAAATCTGTTTTGGATTTAATAAAGCAGTCTAATATACTTCATGCTATTTTTAACCCTCAAGTCAAGGACCTGCTCGTGGAAGCCACACAGAATTACGCTGCCTCTCTAGCTGGACATGTGCATGCTGGGGAGATCAGGGGTATAAGGAAGGAAGGCCTCCTGATGCTCACATGCTGTTTGGACACGGGAGCTTGGCAGGAGTGGTGGCCACTGGTCTCAACTGTTTCCTGGAACACTGGCTGTGCACAGCATAGACTGAGACACTGTCCTAACAGCTCCCTGACGTACTATGTGGCAAGAAGATTGAGTAAGAGCAAATTAGTGTCCAAGTCTCTGATCTTCTCTTCTGAGTCTACAATAGTCCCCAACCTTTCCACCCAGAGAGCTTTTCTTTCTTTTTGAGGCACTGGGGGTAGAACCCAGGGTCCGAGAACACAGGCAAACACCCTCCCACTGAGCTACACTTCAGCCAGAGGGGTCTTCTTTGGAATCACACCAACCGGGGCCACTGAGTCAGACTGCTGTCTGTCCTGTCATCGCCTCAGGAGTCTAGATTCCTAATCAGCTCCCAAAGACTCTCCCCTTTCCCAGAGTCCTCAGAAGAGGAGGAGAGAGAAGGCCAGGTTGAACTTTCTAGGTCTATCTGGTGGGCAGGAGGAGAGAGCGAGCTCTGCTCTTCCTAAACAGGGACAAGTCACTGATCTAAGGAAAACCAAACCCAACAAGCAAAACTTGGCCAGAAGCTCATAAAGCTGGATTCTTTTTTGGACTAGAAACACAGAACACTCATTAAATTAAGTCAAAGCCACTCCCTAGGCAATGATTAAGCCTCTACCCGGTGGGGATGGCTGAGGAGGCTGGGTTCCAGTCTGGGTTCCAGTCTGGGCAGAGCTTACAAATTACGGGAATCTGGGGCTTCTAAAGTTTCTAAAACCTTTCCTAAAGTCCCCATTGGCTGTCACTTCAGGCAGTAATAAAGCAACCTGTTTCTTAAGGCAGAATGTGGGATTCAGGACACAGAAGGGGTTGCCAGGAAACTGAGGGAGAAAAACTAGTACAGAGAGAGTCCATGGAACTCCAGGAACAAAGAAAAAAAAAAGTATAACATTTTTCTGCAGGTAGAGTCCATTGATTTCATAGGATTCCCTAAAAAGGTTAAAGGAATCTAGAATGACAGCACACCATACTTAAAAACTATTCACAACTAAGTGGTTTTCGTTGTGTGTGGGGGAGGAAATTACTGGATGGATGTAACTATGATAGAATTATCACATCTGGGGACAGGATATGTTGCTTTCCACAGCTGCATACCATCACTTGATGGAAAATGGAAATGTCCCTGGACAAGCCTGACTTTTTCCATGGGACGAAGCAGGCAAGGGATCTGCAATCTAAAATATAAATTTACAAAAATGTATTACAATTAGCCCTTTTTGTTGCTGGGATTTTCTCAGTTGCAAACGATCTCTCCCGGTAGTCCGGGGCCTGGGTCGTGTTAACAGTGAAGTCGCTGTTCTGGGTCTTAGGTGAGGCCATTTCTGGAAGGTTTGACTAGAAAAAAAAAAATAACAAAACCTAGGGTAGGTCTCAAGAAAGTCTCAATGACCCAAACTGGGGCCGCAGCACCGGAATATGCAGCCTGTTCTAACTTTCAGGCTCTTTCAGAATCAACTCCACTCAGATTCCTCTACAGTGTGTGCCACAGGTGGCACGGGGGTGGCAGAGCCACACAGGCCTGTGACCTCGGGTCTCCACTCACTGCTTGACGCGCCCAGGCAAAACCATTAAGTTTATGCTCTCTACAAGAGAATCCAAGGTATTATTAAGTTCTAAACTTGCAACTGATCCCAGAAGCTGTACCTCTTTATAAAACTAAACTGAAACAGGAAAGCAAACAGAACAAACTCGGGACACAGCTCTGTGTGCAGGAGGGAAGGGTCACATCCAAAAGCCCCAGCGGAAAGAAGGAACAAATGAGAATGTCCAGAAGTCACAATGTTTAGGGGAGCAAGCGTTCTGGCCCCTCCAAACTCGGTCTGCACCAGCAGCCACTTCCTCTGACTCAGACAGCAAGGTCTAGAAGGTGCTGTGGGCTACTTTGAAAACAGCATTAGAGAGTCCAAGAATGTGTGCGTGCGTGCGCGCGCACACGCTTGTGCCCATGTGTCGGTGTGTACAGGAATCCCCCTTAACAACAATCAGGAGCCCAGATCTTTGTTGCTGGCAACCATCACAGCGGTGGGGAGAAACCAAAAATGTAGGCAGGGAAGAAGTCCTATTTTTCTCAGCCGTGCTGGCCTCAGCTCACCTCTGCCCATACCTGCCAGCTCCAGCACAAACAACTACTTCCTCAAGGGCTCGGCACCCAGGCGAGCACAGGCATGGGAAGGTGCTTCATGTAACAGCCCAGCTACTTGCTCAGACCAACTTCCAAGCCAAACAGCTTCTGGGGGAGGCAGTCAGTGGGCTGGGTTGGGGCAGCAGAGCTTCGTCCATGCCCTGTCTAGACCCTGAATCTTCATGTCGCAGGTTCTCTGTCACGTGGCTTTCTGTTCCAAAGTGCTCCCACCCCCTCCGCAGTCACACGTGTAGTGCCACGTGAAATGGAGTTGTGTTTTGCTCTGGGGAGAGAAACTGGCCCCAGTACAGGAAGAGGGGGGAAAGGGAGACTGTACGGCCTGGGAGTGTGCTTGTAGCTGCCTCTGTGATTTAAATGTATACACTTCTCAGGGAGTTGCTTATGTTCTCTCCATAGTTCAAGCCATTTCCCACTAGTAAGAAAAGCTACTGGTGGATGCCAACCTCACATCTACTGCTATGTGACTGCCTGATATGTGTCCCATAAGCTTTTCTCTGTCACCCCTCAGAGATGGGGACTCTATCCAGAGTTTAATGCTTTGGCCATTAAACTCTACCACCACAAATGGTTAAGGCATAAAGGCAATAAACAGAGGACCCCCCCCCCCAATGAATGGAAAGAGATATGAAAGCCAGGCTGGAGCTCCAGGGTAAAGGTCAAAGACAGCCAAGAGCAGCAAACAAGCACAGGTACCTGAGCACTTTCCCCTTCCTGACTCCATTTTGGACTATTGTTATAGGTGCTGGGCTGAGGTTAGTGTTGTAAACTGAGCTTAAAGGGAATTTCTGAGTCCATTTGCTTACAAATGGGGAAACTGAGGTCTGAAGCAGAAAAGTGACCTTCCCAAGGTTTCTCAGTGAGCTGAGATGGACAGACCTGGATGCGTAACCAGGCCCCCAAATTCCTAATGCAGGTCTCTGTCCATTTCCAAGCAGCCCGTGAGGCCCGCTTAACACCATTTCTTGGGAAAGAGACCCCCCCCCCCATTTCCATCTGTGAGTGAGAGAGTGTGAGGGGTGAGAGAAGAGCAGAGGGCAGTGTGAGTGGGAAGCTGCTCCCTCAAAACAGCCAGCAGGTTTGGGATTTGGGGGAACAGAACTGGCCAGGCAGAGTCCCAGCCTGGCCTATGCCCGGCTTCCTACTTTACAGCACACAATACTCACATCTGTCACTTTGCCATCAGTAAGATGTTTTCCCTCTCAACCTTTTTATTTGAGGTCAGGGGAGAGGCCGGGAGAGCTGAGGAAATGCAGAAACAAACCAGAATAGAGCTGAGTCGTTCTGCTCTGTTGGAAAAACACACTGATTGCTGGTTTGGTTATGGGCACTAGATGCCCGTGTGGGAAGGGCAGGGTGCACAGGCCCGGTCATCACGGAGATGAACCAGAGCAGCGCCAGGGAAGGGGCCTAGTCCCTGCCACACCCCTGCCCTGGTCTCTTCTTCAGCCTCTCACAACCCTCCCCAAGTGTGGGTCCCTGCCTTTCAACCTCCACTTTTCAAGGGTCACATCGGGCTCCAAGCGCCAAGTTTACAAACTGCTGGTCTCAAGAGAGAAAGATGTGATGACATCATAATAATCCCAACAGTTCCCTTAGATCATAGTTGTCCTAAAAGATAATTATAAGGGCCAGACATGGCGGGGTAAGTCTGTAATCCCAGCACTAGGGAGGCTGAGGCAGGAGGATGGCTGAAAATTCTAGCCCAGTCTGGGCTACCTAGTAAATACAAGGACAACCTGGAATATACAGTAAAATCTTGTCTATTTTTTGCAAGTTCATGCCAGCTTTCTATTCCCACTCAGCTGGCAAACCCTACTGGGTAAAGTAATTTACCCAGTAATACTAGTGTGCTACATGACCCTCCTAAGTCATTTAATCTCTTATGGACCACCCTGGTGAGCAGTCTGTGTAGCAGACATAGTATTTCTTGTTCTGGCTCTTATCAGGGGAACTGGAGAGGCCGGGGAGGCTCTGCACACTGCAAAAAACACTGTACAAGGAAACCATAATACTGTTCTATCATCTCCTAGAGGATGAGGGTTCTGTCTCAAACTGCTCACTTCCCTTACTGTGATGGAGACAGGAAAGAAGAGGATAGGACAGTAAGCCGCCCAGGAATTGCAGAACTGGCTTAGCCTCATGATCCTGGGTAAGCCACCCTTCTCGATTTCTGTTTTCTCACAAAAAACAAGGGGGCGAGACTTCCAAAGTCACTTCCCCCTCTAAATCCAAACGCTTCTGGAGGGAGCCATTTCTGTTTCAGGCAGCAATAACCAGCTAGCCACCCAGCAGCACTGCGCCCAGGCAGTGGCACACTGCTGAGTGGCGTGGCGGGTTGGGGACAGCACTGACAGACTGCAAGCCAGCAGGCTACGGACTGAATAGACATGGGATGGCTGTGGGGGTCTCCCCTTAACCTGCTTCACAGGAGGTGGGGGCAGATGGGGGTACACAGACATCCTGTGGCAGCCCATGGGTCCTCCCAGCTCTACCTCTTGGTGTAGTCTAGGCAGACAGCAGGGACTAAGCAACACTTAGAGAAGACTTAGAAAAGACTGCCAGGAAAGATTGCCAGGGAAGGGAAGAAGGGTTTAGTGGGTGGAGCCAGCCAAGGCAGGAGCCGCCTTCAGACATTCTTTTGTGGTGCTGCAGGAATTGCTGAGTGCAGGAAGCCAAGACTGGCAGTGGGCTGGCTGCAAGGAACACCAAGGGGGTGCCCACCCTGGGCAGGGTCTTCCTACAGCAGATCAAAGATTGGGCAGGGCACACCGCACAGCCCAGTGCCAGCACCATCAAGAGTGTGTTGGGTGTGGTACTCCTGCAAGGGCGGGTCAGTCTGTATAGGCTGCAAAACTCCCATACCTCTCCCCTTCAGTCCTGGGGAGAGAATTAAACCTTAGATTTGCCTGGAGGATTGTAGGGACTCCAATGACCAGCTCAGGGCCAATACGCGTTCTGGTTACAAGCCTCTGTGTACTGGTTTCTAGGCCACCTCTCGAGGTCGCAACAGGGATGGTATTGCCAAATCCTTTCCTGCTTGCATAAGGCTCCTGTCTCTGGGTGGCCCCTAAGTCCCAGGTGAGGGAAGAAGGTTTGGAGTAGACACTACCCGGCTGTTGCTTCTCCCAGGTTTCCCAGCCTCATGGAGACCCAGTGTGTCCCCGGGGTCCCTTTCCGGGAAAGGCTAAACTGTGCAGCCCTACCTGGCCGCTAGGTTGGCTGGCAGGGTGGGGGCGAGGCTGAGCCTCCATTGCGCCGCACCTGGTCTTTCCGGAAACTCAGGCTTATCCCACCAGGTGTCGATAGACATCTACCCACTACTCTGCTAACTCTCCCGAGTTCCCTAAAGCCAAGATAGTTATCACCCTTGGAAAAAAAAATTCAGGATAAGCTAGTTTTTCGGGTAAAGAGCGCGTCGCTCTCTAGGCGGCTCAGAACCCAAGTCCTGAGCCCCTAAAAGGGGGCTGCGAGTTCGTCCAGGTGGAGAGGGGACCCAAGCCCCACCCGCGGGAGCCCGCTCGGCTCACTAACCGCTCTACCCGCTCCAGTCCTTCCTGGTCAGGGCCTTGGCTTCCTAGGCCAGGGGTGCCCCGCTTCTCTCCGTCGCTTTCCCTTTTTACACTCGAAGAGGTCCAGTGTGGCTTTGTTGAAGGAAGGAGGGAAGGAGGGTGCGCGACCCTGGCTCCCTCGACTTTGGAAGAGCCCCCCAGGAGCGAGCCAATCCCGAGCGCGTCCAGCCGCCGGCGGCCGCGACGCCCTCGTTTCGGTCCCGGTGCGGGCGCGGACGCGGGGACGGGCACGGGAAGTCCCGGAGGGGAGCGCGGGCCGGTGGCGCTCACTCACCCAGAAGATGAAGTTAAACCCGAAAAGCAGGTATTTGATGCACTTGGAACCTCCTTTGACCGGCATGGTGCGGGCTGGACGGGCCTGTAGCCGGACTGGGATGCGACCTGAGGAGTGCGCGGCGGAGACAGATAGGACTTGGCGTCCGGGACTGAGGGGCTGGCGGATACCCGCTGGCCTGAGGCTGCACTTTTAAAAAGTGCCACTCCTTACGGAGCGGACCGGCGAGCTGCGCATGTGCGTGGAATCCGCCCCGCGACCCCGCCTCCCGCCCACCTGCCCCGCCCACGTGTCCGGCTCAGGCCGCGGGAGTCTCCCCGGCCTGGGTTCCCCTCCCGCGGCGAGATCCCGACCCCCCTGCTCCGCAGTCTTCTTGGCGCCTCCGGTTTTCCTCCCAGCCGTCCTGGGGTCTTTCCAGCTCGCTGCTGTCATCGAGGGGTCGTCGAGAGGCCCCTCCCTTCCGGTTCCCCGGGTGGATTCTGCGCACCCCGCCCCAGCCTTGGGCTTGGGGAACTCCTGCTCAGGTTCTGGAAGCCCAGGACCTTTCCCCCGATCAGCCGGCGGCGCGTGGGTCGCTGCCTTGACCTCCACCTGCAGGGAAGCTGCCTGTTCTGCCCTCCGTCACAGGCGCCTCCCTGCAGATCTTCGCCGGCTGGGC
>PVJX010043424.1:0-13674 GCA_004027295.1 Dolichotis patagonum
AACTTGAGACCATTCTCTTAAGTGAAATAAACCAAACTCACAAGGGTAAATACCATATAATCTCCCTAATATGAGATTTGATAAGAGTATATAAGACTTTATAGTAAGCATGAGGCCCCATCTCATAGCTTCGAAGTCTTTCAAAGTTTTAAATCATCAGTTGGAATGGTGTTATCCTGTTTTGTTTGACTATATCATATGTGATGATATGAACAGCTGTTTTGAAGAAAACATTATGACAGCTATTGCTGATTTAATATTATCCTTCTTAGAAGTCCTGCCATGCTTTTTTTGTTCTGTTACTGTTGGTTCTATCTACCACAGTGTGTCTTATTGGAATTTGAATATGTGTGATAGTTCAAACAAATTTTTTCTTTTTTATCAAAAATGAGATATTATAATACCCATTGGTCATTTTCTGTTATTTGGTTCAGAAAGCCCTGGAATTCTTTCATTCTATGCATGGCTTTATACTATTGTGTTATGTTTGATATTATTGTAATTGAAACCATGCTCAACTATAGCAGAGTAAGAGATATGGTTTTAGATACTGTTGATGTCCAGTTGACTTAATGTAAAGTACTGTGTTGCCTATGTTGTCCTCTTCTGATCTGCTCTGTACTGCCCCCTTTTGTTTTATTCTCTTTTAAATAAAAAAATAAAAAGAAAAATAACAGAAATATAAATGGAATCATGCGTGCAAAGGAGCTCTTCAAGTGATAAAATATAATGTAACTGTGATTTCATCTTACTCGTTTTTGAAAACCCTTTGAAGAGTTCATAGCACAAATCAAATTGTGACTAGTCCTGCAACTAAATTTTTTTTTGTGTGTTCTGGTTCATTCTTGTGGGCCCTCTCAGTGTCCTTGGTTTATGTAATGATAAATCATAAATGTGATGCCAGATGTTTCTCTATCCCCACATTCTGGGAAACATGTCAGAAAATGTCAGAGGTGACCAGTGAAGGCATTCAGTTGACCTGGTAAAGCTCTTGGAATCTAAGACTTAACAGCCCAGAAGACAAGAAGTTTTAACTACGTAATGCTCCGTTTCTAAGTCTATTGATGTTTAACCCAATGTGCTCATTTGCAGAAGTCTGTGTTAAGATACAAGACTTTCTGAAGGAATATTTTCAACTTCTTCAGTAATAGCTATCTGCACTTGTATCTATGAAAATGACATGACCTTAATTCAATTACAATTGGTTATATGCTGCCCTTCTCTATTAAGAAGAGAGGTTGAGCAAACATTTTCTTAACTTTCTTAACTTCTTAACTCCTTAACTGTACAGATAAGGAGATCTTACTATGTCCTCATAAGTGACTTAATTCCCAAAGGAAAAGCAAAAGAAAGGTGGAAGTCTTCAGAATGGATAGGTGACATTGCACCTATCATTACTGAAAAAAAAAAAACAAGTGAATTTGTTCAGTTTGTGGAAAAAATCTTTTTGTACAGAACTATGAATTGTCATAACAGAAGAAGCTAAGTCTGACACATTTTTCTTGTGCCCCACATAAAATAAAGCATATATTTAACTTTTTTTTTCTTTTGGGGAGTGAAATTTTTGCTCTTAAATTCTCATTAAAAGCATCTTCAGTATTTATGAGCAAAAAATGTGGGTACAACCTGTAATGGTATAGAATGCTTTGATTAAGCTATAACAGTTTATTAATTTGTTGTATTTTTATAAAAAAGAGACAAAATAGAATGTTCTTTCATATGCCTGTAATTAGAAGGAGAACTATATGCAAACAACTTAGTTGACTGTTTTCCCAGCATTAGGTAAACATATCAGGCTTGTGTCTTCTCTCCCCAGAGAAATGCACAAACATACAAGATTTTTCAGTCTACTTGTGAATCCTTGAGATAGCAACTGACATCAGAGTAAGGTATTCTAAAGAGAAAAGGAATCAATGCATTTTCTTACTTTTTTTTATAAGAAAATTTCTAGTCTCCTGTTGACCTCCACATGTAGTAACCAAAAGAAAGTTTGTGCATTTGTGCAGGACAGAAAAGCATCTCCCCAAGACCAAAGGATTGCAAGGAATGGATCATATTCATGATTGTGTAGCATGGCAAGAACCCACGAGCATAACTAGAGGCAGTATGCATGGAAGGGGAGGACTTGTGTTTATTCATTCTCATTTCTTTCTTTCCATCTTTGGGGAAAACAGTACTGTAGCAACAGAATAATTCCTGAGTCGCTTTCATAAGAAGGGGTTGGTATGATCAGAGAGGACTGGCAACCTTTGGTTTGTTTGCTTATCTTGCAGATGCTCAATCTGAACAACCTGAGACCTTCTCCATCCTAGCAGGCTGGGAATCTGGCTTGTTTTTAAGCTGGAGGCCTTACTCACAGCCTGATGGATGAAGCTCACCTGGGAGCTGGGTGTGTGGGAGGTTATCAAAGGTTGGAAAGACTGATGAAGTGTGAGGAAGTAGAAATAGGCAGAGTTTCTTTGTGGGCTAAATAGTAACTTAACAAGAATAGCAGCAGTAAAGGTCTGTGCCATTACATGAGCTCTGTATGTATGTGATTGCCACTGCCATAAGAGAGTTTTCTGACAGGGAATGAACTGAACCAGCACATTGGTCCAAACACTGCCTTGCTGGTTGGGGGTTGACCATTTGTATTTCTTGAGAAAGTTTAGCCTTTATTCTGATGGAAGTTGTGCTTCCTTACTTGGGAAAATCTAGGTAGGAAAAAGTGTCAGTGGAACTCATTTGTAGACCTGAAGATGGTTTCTGGATCACGTCTTGAATAGCGCTAAACTAAGAAACCACTAACTAACTGAAATTAAGCACAAAGAATTTGAGTTCTGACATCAGGCAAGTCTAGATTGGGATCCTGGATCTGCTACTATTTCAGGTGAGTGCTCCTGTGAAAATTCTTTCATCTTTCACTTTGTCTGACCAGAGGAGATAACCATGGTGGTGTCACATCAAGTTGTTTAGATTTTAAGGAAATAATTCCCAACATGTGATTTAGCAAGTATTAAACACTCAGGAACTGCATTGTTAGTTGACAGTATTTTTTCTTACTTATTATACCTTTACAGTCTAATCATTTTTGGGCCCCAGGCTAATTGGTAGAGTACAACGGTGAATAAAATGCAGTTCCTGTACATAGTAGCCTCTCGGGTTAGACTCTTTCCACATTAGAGATCCTGGATGAAGGATACCTGAGGTCAGTATCTCCTATGACTTCTCTATAGCATGCAGAGTGTCTGCAAGAGGAAAATTAGCATGAGAGAATGCAAGTGAAATGGAACGGTGAAATAGAAGGACAGCGAAGTGGAAATTTCAGATGACTTTCACCAGAGGTAAAGGAAAACACCAACTCCTGCCAGCTGTATCAATGAGAAATATATTGCTTCACACAACTAGAAATCAAGGGCAAGGTTAGTCTCTGTGCTGACTTAATTGTTCTGGATCCATTTTTCCTAAAACACCTTGGTGGAAGCTTTTTAAAAACATTACTGCCACATCTAAAGTGTTAGGTCTCAGCAACATTTCAGATTTCACTTGATTGGTTGATTGATTGATTGATTGATTGATTGACTGCAGAACTGGGAATTGAACCCACAACTCCAGATCTCTTCTTTTATTTTGAGGCAGAGTCTTACTAAATTGCAAACTTGCTCAGTCTGAGCTCAAATTTAAGATCCTCCTGTTTCATTTTTCCAGGGTGTTGGGGTCATAGTCATGCTACATCATACCTAGGTTAGATCTAACGTTTTATACCCACCTGGATTTAGATAAAACAGCATAGCTGCTTTCAGAAGTTCTCCTAGAAAAGCAAGAAGAAACCTTCCCAGATCCCTGGATTTTACTGTCTCTATCTAAATCAGATGCTCATCCTTGAACCAATCACCAGCAAAGGAAACAGACAGTCCTGAGGTTTGAGATCTCGCGGGAAAGATCCCATATGAAAATGTAAATCATGTTCCCAATAGCTAGTCTGTGAAAATGACAACCACTCTCCTGTTCGAAATCCCTGTAGGAAAGAATCACCATCCTAAGCAACAGACCTTGAAAATCTTTTAGAGATAGTCTATTCCAACTGCTTAATTTGTAGAAAAAAATTAAAGACAGAAAAATACTGCTTCCCAAACTTGCACAGCTAAATGTGGCACAGCTGTGAGGCTGACTTAGATACTATTATTTCAAATCTATTGTGCTTTCGACACAAGTAGCCTATTTTGCTTTCGTCCTA
Source organism: Dolichotis patagonum (assembly GCA_004027295.1). Lineage (NCBI taxonomy): Eukaryota > Metazoa > Chordata > Mammalia > Rodentia > Caviidae > Dolichotis > Dolichotis patagonum. The sequence continues at coordinate 4,217 of PVJX010043424.1, forward strand.
ACTAATAAAATAGAAAAAACAAGGCCTATAACAGTAATAGTTTTTTCTGTTGCTTTGGGATTCTAGCAGCTGGTGGGTACCATAACTTGTACTGAGGAGAATGGTAAGTACAATTTATCTGATATAACTTGTTTACAATACCCTCCAGTAGTTTCTTTTGAGGATATAGATTACCTTTCAACATTCTGGTCTTGCGTAGCTGTTCTGTCCCTTATCAACAAAATCTTAAAAGGACAGCCAATGGTCTGAATAATGACTATTTTATTTGTGGAAAAAAGCTATATTACTTGTGAAGACTATCATTTTGTATTATAACCTGATCTATGTTATTAAGATTTATTGCAAATGGATTCTTTGACTTTGCAGTTTAGTTATGCAGAATTTTATAATTTTTCTGTGAAGATTTGCTTAATGCATTGTCATTGTATTTGAAATGGATCTAAGGATAACTTTTATTCTACTGATGATGTTCACATCCTAAAGGCAAGGTGGAGAGAAGATGGGATGGGAAGGGGAAAAAAAAAGAATAAGATGTGTTATGTAACATACCATTGCCCATAATGAATGTAACTATTATATATCACAAATGTGCTAGCATAAAAATATCAAATAAATAAATTCATATATTTTTAGTGGGCTTTTTTGTTCATATCTCCAAAACAATTTTGTGGATAGAGGAGATGAATGTGGGAAGTGTAACCAGTATTTTGTTGCAGGCCAATAACTTCATTTTTGTAAATCTTTTCTCTCAACTCCTTAATGTGCAAAGACCCTCTGTGATTCAGCGAGCTTGTGTTTTCCTCTGGCTCTGAGTGTGACCACAGGTCTTCCTTTTTGTGTGTTTAAGTGACATTTGAGTGTGTCTATGAGCAGAGCTAAAAAACCTGTGCTATCCATTCCCCACAAAGAGGCTGCAGTTTCCAGTGAAACTAAGTCTGATGTCTAAATCATGTGTCTACTTATGCATAAGTGATGGAACCTAAACTTTCTTTTCTTATCCTCTTAGCTTTTTTTTCCCAATGAGTATTGTACCATTTCTAAATATTTGATGAAGGCAGTAAAGTGGATTAGCCTTCCATACTTCAGTGGCTTGTGGATTTACTGTCAGCTGGAGGCATCTCTATCCTACGAATATCAAAATCAGTGACCTTTCAGTTGTCAATCTGTTTCTCCATCTGTTCCATGGTGTGGATGTGATGTTAAGGAGCTATGCTTTTCCTCCTATTGTCAATACATTGATTTCTATAAATGGGGCTTCTGTGGCAATTATACATGCTTTCTCCCTTCACTAAGGCGAAGTGAGCTCAGAATTTAACATACATTTTAATGCCAAGGATTTATGATTGACCCAACTCCTCTTTTTAGCATATGGCTTCTCTTGATATCTTTTAATATTGTCATCCTTAAATAATCCCAAATGAAATTATCTACTCTTTAACGCTAAGGAATATGAATTTGAATCCAATGGTACATCATACTGGGAAAACAAGAATGCCATGGAAAATGTGTTTTAATTTTCTTAATTTTGTCAGCTTTGTCATAGGCACAATTGGGCCAATATAACCTATTTTAACAATAACTGGGAAGAGTATATTGCATAAGGGCCCATAGTCAAAGTAGAACTGAAGTGAGCAGATGTAGTCCTGATAATTTCTAGAGTCACCTCACTTGTTTAACTTAGAGGGGACTTGAATCAAATAGGTTATTAAGTGACAGCATTTTTGTGAATCCTGATGTTCAGCAAAAACTTTTGAGCTTTTTATTTCTGAATGGGTGAATTGGAAGAGACTACCAGTCTGCTGGCAGAGAGTCCTTATCATCTGCTCATCATTCTTCTTTAAACTAACCCTGATTTTGGCAAAGGACACAACAAAACTTCATTTTAAAAACTGTTAAATTTTGCTTCTTGTTCAGGTTATTTTTTGTTGTATCCCTCCCAACTGATGGCTTGTCATTGGAATTTGAAGCCCCTATTCTCAGGTTCCCAGCTGTGGCTTCATATGTACTCTTTTCTTTGTACTTCTTTGGATTTTGGTTGCCATCTGAGTCACTCCCTTCACCCCCAGTCCTCCTGCCAAGCTCAAAGACAGTCATTCCAGATTATAACCCCTGTCCTAGTGAGAAATATCAGGTTCTAAAAGTGATCATATAGACAGAAATTTATTGACTCATCTTGGCTTCCCCTTCATTATAAACTACATGCAGCTTGAGATGTGTCTTTCCCCAAGAGTAGACTCTACCACAATCTAGTAGGAATGGTGATAAAAATTTACTGGGAGCATGAACGGGCAGCCAGGACATGAAACCCACTTGCAGACATGGTTTATTTGGTATGTGTTAAAAGAAATCTAAAAGTGTTCCGAAAGGGCATGAACCTGCAGGTACTGAGGATGAGTTCCTGGCACTCTAGTAGTTTTAAATCACACTGTTTCAACATTAGATGCTTGTCTCTAAATGCATTGATGTCGAGGTTGTAAAGGCTGGCATTTTACCATCCAATTATTTTAGATTTATCTGGTTCCAATTCTTATCTTCTTCAGAAAACTTCCTATTTCCCTCCTCATTTTTCTTTCTTCCCCCCTCCCTCCATTCCACCCTCTCTCCTCCTTCCCTTCCTTTATTTCTCATTTCTCTTTTTTTGGGGTGGACAGGTGTCTCAGTATAAGCAGTTGAGCTCACAGCCTTGCACATGCTCAGCATAGATTCTACTATCACTTCCTTTCTACCTCACGTCTTTTGGATGTTATGACATCATTGCTTCCCATTTGGCATCATGTTACTCCTGGTGCATAACACAAGGGCAAATAGCCCTGGGAAAAGGCCTCTGTATAATCCTGTGTGTGAGCTGCTCAGAAGCACTGAAGGTTGTGAGGATGATGAGTTACTATTTGGGACTCCAGTGAACATTCTTTCCAGATGATTTAGAGAGGCAAAGGCAATTGCAGTCCTATGTGGTATAAATGCTCTTCCCATACTTTTAAGGAGCAATGTAAAATTCATTCCTTGCTTTTTGGTTGTTTCAGCATTTCATTAGTTACAATTAAGTTTGGTTGCAAGTGATTAAAAGGGCAAATATAGTGTTTTATTGACACTGGGCACATGTTGATTGCACACTCACGTAAGAGGTTGAAATGGTCCAGGGATAGACTGGAAGCACAGTCCCATTCTGATTTGCTGATTCACTCATTACCTTTAAGGTTTTCCTTCCTTGAGATCTATGTGCTGCTTTAGTTCAGACGTCATGTTCACACTCCAGCCAGCAGGAAGGAAAATGGGGCAAGAAAGGACAAATATGCAAACTTTAGGTCTCATGGCAGAAATATCTCACGTGCGCGCGCACACACACACACACACACACCCCTCCATTTATACCCCGTTCAGTACTAGGCCATAACAAATATCAAGAGAAGTTAAGAAATAGAATCTCCTTGAAGATAAGTGCTCAGATAAAAGTGAAAGTTCAATTATTGCAGAAGAAAAGAAGAATGGAGAGAGGAGATAGAGGAAAGTGAACAGCCTCTAATTTCGACAGATGATAGAATCATTACTATTTTAATCACTTAGTTTTTCATTGTTTCTGCAACAAACCCAAAAACATTTACCTTTTGCCTAGAAAAAAATGCATATGCCCAGGTAGATGTACCTAACTTAGCTGAGGTCAAAGGTGAAAAAGTTCTAGTTCTAAGATGTATAGTTTATAATAATTTCTAGCTTATGTAAATTATAAATCTTTGCTGTGAATTTTTTCAAGTGCTAGCACAGATGACACTATTAAATGTTAAATGTCTTTGGACATTTTAGTTTACCACATCAATTAACATGGATCTACTTGTTGGGTTTTTCCATGTGAAATAAATATATAGGCAACAAATACGCAATTCAGAGAAAATGAGAAAGGATGGCCCCACATGCGAGCTTCACTTAGAGAATTTAGAGAATTTAATTAGGTGCTCACAGCTCAAAAGATATCCTGGGAGCCAGACCAAGAGGATTTTCAGAGAGCAAAGGAAAGTGGGATAATTAGCAGTGTCGCGCCACCTGCAGAAGAAGGGCTGTGGCGAAAGGTTGTGCACATCAAAGACCTGACGGGGAAGCTGAAGGCAGGATGTCTCTGGTGGAGGATCCAAGCTGGCAGCCCAGCTCCAGGAGCAGAGCCGCTGCAGACAGATGGTGGGCAGAGAGGGGACTGCCATGACCTCAGTGCAGTGTCTAGGGAGCACTGACGTGCAGCCTTTCCCTGCACTTGCCAGGGAAAGAGGTGACTTTGCTCTGCTATCTGGGACTTGGGGGTGTTGGGATGAAGCTCTGGCAGCAAAGGACTTGTCCACAGAGCTTCACTGTCCTTGCAACAGCAGAGGAGCTGATGCCTGCAGCTGCATCCATCAGACAGGAAGCCATGTAGCTCCTGCTACCTGCTGTGTGGCAGAGAGTACCCAGTTGTCCTTCCACGTGAGGTAAAGGGGAGGCCTGGGGCCTTTACTCTTAGTGTATATCAAGTAGGGTGGTGTCCGGATACAGGCTACAGGTTTCACCCTACAAGGAGCCCAGGAACTGTGCTTCACTCCAGAGCAACTGAACCAATGTCTTCTCCTCCAGAAGAAGTGTATGCATCATCAGTCCGAGGGGTGAAAGAATAAATAGAATATTGTTGGGTTCCTGAGTACCCAGAAAAAAGGAAAAGGGTACTCAAAATTCATCAGTTAAGTGGATGAGCCCACACTCAGAGAAAGAGAGAGAGAGAGAGACAGAGAGAGAGAGAGAGAGAAAAGCAATTAAAGAAGGAAGAAAGGGAGAAAGAGAGGAAGGAGAAAGGGAAGAAAGATGGAAGGAAGGAAGGAAATGAAAGGATAGATGATTCTGGGACAAATGCTCAAAACCCAGAAATAAACAAGAGAATACCATAGACCTCCCTTATCTATAGTTTTGCTTTCCACACTTGCAGTTACCTATGATCAACCACACTTCAAAAATATTAAATGCAGAACTTAAAAAATAAACAATTCATAAGTCTGAAATTGAATGCTATTCTAAATAACATTAGGAAAGCTTACCTGTCTTGTTCCACCATGCTGGAGATGGAAATCATCCTTTTATTCAGTGTATCCACACTGTATATGCTACTATTAGTCAATTGTAGTTGCCTTAGTTTTCAGAGCGACTGGCCTGGTATTGCAGCACTTACATTATAGTCACTTTTACTTTACTTAACAATGATCCCATGGCATAAAAACAGTGATGCTAGCAGTTTTGTTACAGTGTATTGTTGTAATTGTGCTATTTTATTAGTAGATGTTGTTAATCTCTTACTATGTCTAACTGATGAAATTCATCTAGGTATGTATGTAAGAAAAACTATTGTATATATAGGGCTCAATAATATTCCCAGTTTATTCTGAATTCTCATTCACTGGAGGTCTTAGAATGTGTTCTCCTCAGGTAGGCAACACTGCAGTGGGTGAATGACAGTAGACTTTATGTAGAAAGAGAACTCTGTCCCAAGACCCAGAATAACCTACCCAGAAAGCCAGCTCATTATCTACGTAGCCAACCAAGAAGCCAGCACCCTCTTGATAAGTCAAACTTGGGAGAAATCAGGTTGCTATGTTTCTAGACAACCCAGAGAACCAAACACAAACTTTGGTAGCAATTGGTACAAAATTATTAGGCCTTAAATCCTAACTAACAAGTCCCTGAAATTGTGTCCCTACCTCTAATTTAGCACCAACCAGATAGAGCCAAACGTGTATCGCTGGTCAGTCCCATGGGAAGCCGTGGTCCTGCTTAGCTGCCTCCAACTTCCTCACAGGAGCAGCTTTGGATTCAGGCACACTTGCAGCCATCCATCCCTCTGCCTGCCTTAGTGCCTCTGTCAAGATGCTAGTAATGGTGGCTGACTCCCTTGCTATTGCAAATGCCAAATAAATACACTGTGTGCTCTCATTGGATTGGTCGTCATTTATTTCTGCAGAAACTATGCTCCCTGCAAAACCAACCCAAGCAGCTCTCATCGCAAATGTTTTATTTGTCACCTTTGTTCTCCTCTTCCAGAAAGCCTTTTCTTCTCTGCTCCACTCATCTTTCATGTCCGTTCTCTCAAATCCCACTGTCTAAACCCTATTCTAGATGCTGGCAACTAATCTATGTGCAGGCTGCAGTGTCTCCATTATTGGCCGAATGTCACTGCCATTTACTATCTCTAGCATACATTTGGAAACTTGGATTATTTGGTCTTCCATTACTAGTTGCCTTGTTGTCTAACTGGAATGTGTTTCAGTGTCTTCCCACAAAGCTCTGAAAACTTTTTAAGGAGCCTCTCACAGTGTCACTACTCAAAGTGGATCCATGGGTATATCAGGGTTCCCTTGGAAACTCAGAGAAATGCAAAGGAGCTGAGTCTTGGTTCCTCTCTCATCTGACCCCAGCAATCATCAGATACATTGCACTTTGCACTGCGTTACAGCCTCTGTCCTAGGAAGTGTTTAATGAATATTTGCAGAATAGAATTGATTGCTTATCTTTGAATGAACCAAAGGTTCAAATAAAGGCATTGCCTTTTGTCTTTAAGGACTGAACAAACACAACTGAATGAATATTTCTTTAGACTGAGGGCACAGGAAAAAGGTGGCTCCTCCCCAAACAGTCAGCCTTCTCATGCTTAGAGACTTCAAGGAATAGAGATTTTTATGGTCTGTGAAGAGTCAGTTAAATACTAGCAAATTCATAGACTTGACGATAGTGCTGACGACAACTACTATACAGGAAGTCTTGCAGAATAAAAAAGCTAATGACTGCAGAAAGCAGTAAGTCCTAACCAGGGCTGCATCAAAAGCCAGGCACTCAGGCGAGTGAAGAAGTCTCTGTTGCCTGAGCCAAGGGAATATCTCCAACCAGTTGAAGATACGGTGGTCATGTGAACCTGTCAGGAAATAGAACACAGCTAGAAAGCAAATTCTCTCTCCCCAAATATAGCTGTGTATGCAAAACCTGGGCTCTGCTAACAGTTGAAAGCAATTGGAGAAGTCAAGAATGTAAAACTGTTTCAGGGAAATTTTGCAACCAGTTTGTGCCGGGAGCGCAGCTACAATCACTCCTGAAGGAGAATCAGATGCACTTTGCAGATCCCGTATAGCTCTATCAGCTTCACTTTAAGAAGTCAGGCCATGTGACCAGGTTTCTTTCTTCTTATTATGATTTTTCAGAAAACAGGTGAAGATGGCAAGAAAAATGACACATGAAATTAGCAAAAGCCGTAGAGGTGGAAACAGTGATCTGCAAGCAATGGAGACTCCTGGCGACTGGCAGCTCCATGAACTGTCCCTTGTGTTTCCTGAATAGTCCACAGCTCCCACTGGTACCTGGAATCTAGCAAGATCCACTCTCCAGCTTCACTAAGGCGCTCAGGGCCTGAGAGAAAATCCAGGCTGCGGCTGCTGAGCAAGAGGGACAGGTCCACTGGGCCTCGTATTCTGCGTAACCGAAGAAGCACATTTCAGACAGAGAAAGAGCTTCCTTCCCTGAGGCCCTACCGCTGCTGTACAAATCCCAAATTCTTAAGAATCTAACTAAAATTAGACAACAGAGCCTGCTGTTAGTAACTGACAGTGCTCTCTGTAGGCAACGCCCCCATGTGAAATATTGACTATAAAACCCAAAGAAAAGCAAGGATATTTAGTTCAATAATACCTTCATCTCCCTTCCATAGGAAAAACATGATTAAAATCCTGCGCCAAGATGCGAACCTGCCTGTATAGATGGGAAGGCTGGTAAATACATTAACTCCACCTTCAAACATAAGTGTTTTCATGGAACCATCTCGGCAATTAGACACGACAGTGCAGAATAAAGAACTAAAAGCCAATTATGGGTCCCCTGGGCCCTGGAGAGATTTCATAAAAAATTAACGCTCAGTGAAATAGAGACCATCTGAAGTACAACTGGCGACCACGTGGGATGCACTTTGATCTCCAAGGCCCAGCAACCAAGAGCATTTTCTGTTATCGTTTGTTAGGCTGCAGGGTTCTGCCTTATTTCCCGCTTGTGCAGAAAAACAATTTTAGATTAGAGAAGGGGAGAAAAGTGAGTATTCTAGTTAGAATAAATGGTGATTCTAATGTACTCTGGGTGACTCAGCTCAGGAGACATGAGCAAAATTCCTGAAGGCCAAAGCCTTGAAAACCACTCTTGCGGGTAGAAGTACCAAAGGTCAGGGAATCCAGAATGGATAGTAAATGCTGTTCCTTCTCCTTCACTGCTAAACTTAGAGGCCAGCTATAAACAAGAGAATCACCTCTGTCTTTCCCACTCAACCTTCTGGGACATGTAAGGACATGTAATAGAGTCCTTGACCCATATAAAGGTCCAGTAGGAGCTAATCTATTGATTGATGAGGGTGTCACCCCCAGGGATGGCTTCCATTAGGTGAAACTTTACCTTTTCATTGTCTCCCACTTATTGCATTTAGAAAGAGCTGGGCCTCTGTCACTGCTCAGAGGATGTAGTCAAATCCATTTATGACCTCCTGGGAGGAACACAAGGCAAGCTCTGGAGAGACATAGGTTGTGTAGCTGTGAAAGGAAAGCTCTAACAAGAGAAACATGGTGGTTTGGCGAGGGTATATTTTAGCTCAGACATTGGATTTGATTTTTAAAACTTTAAGTCTCAGATCTGTAGTAGAGCAACTGTGTAATTATAAGCAAGTCCCTTTGCCTCTCTAGGCCTCATCAGTTGGATTTTTATCACTGAGACAAAAACCAGAGATACACAAATTAAAAGAAGGAAGGTTTATTTGGGTTCACATTTTCAGGTTTCAGTTCATGGTCACCGGCCCCATCACTTTGGACCTTGGTGAAGGAGAACATTGTGGTGCGGAGCACATGGCAGCAAAAAGTTACTCCCCACATGGTGATCAACAGAGAAAGAGGAAGAGAGAAAGAGAGACAGAGACAGAGACACAGAGAGAGATGGGAAAGGATCGGGAGCTCGCATCTCCTCCAAGGGCATACCCTCCACTACCTGACTTCCTCCCCTTGGGCCTCACTTCCTGGAAATTCTGCCTCCCAGGAGTATCACAACCAGAGATCAAGTCTTTAGCATATGGAACAAGGGGGATAATTAAATGAGAAACTTCACTGTGTACTGGAGACACTGGAGAGGATCATTGTAATGAGGATTAAGTAGCAGTCACAAAAGTACTGGGCAAATACAGGGTATTAATATTGCACAATTACCATGCCTGTGCTTTCTAGAATCCATCCCAATTTAAAGAGTGTATCAGTCAGGGGTTAATATAGAAACAGAACACAAAATATACAAATATACAACAAATTACCAGATTTGTTTATGAAGCTCAGCCACAGAGTTGGATGAGGAAGCATGTAGAGGGTGTCTGCACACTGGAGCCTGGAAGGTTCTGTCCAAAACCTGGAGCTCACTGCAGTGTTCCATGTCAAGTCCGTATC
>PVJX010043425.1:0-13666 GCA_004027295.1 Dolichotis patagonum
CAATGGCAGAGGAGGAAGTTCTCACGGCCACAGATCATTCCGGGAGGAGTGCAATGGTGGGTGTTCTTAGCAGCTGGGCCACAGGTGCCTCACCTTAAAGAGAGGATCCGGCGTGTACGCACTGCAGTGGAGCTTTAAAACGTCTTCACTCCCCTTGGGCAGGAAATCACTTTCCTGTGTGCCAATGGTAGAACACTAGACTTGGAAATGAAACACACAGTACCTTCACATTAGTATCTCCCCAAATGAAATACTTCAGTACAAATCTAACAAAATACTTGTGAGATCTATCTGATGAAAACTGCAAAGCTCTGGCAAAAGAAATCAAGGGAGCACTTTTAAAAGGGAGAAATATCCTTCTTTCACTGATAGGAAGACCCAGGATTGCTGAGGCGGAGAGCTAGCCCATGCTCGTGGGTAGAAAGTCTTGATATTACCAAGATGAGTTTTTCTCCCAACCTGTTCTATGTTCAATACAGTCCCAAATAAAACCTCAGCAAGTTATTTTATGAACATTGAAAATTATTTTAAATCATATACAGAATGGCAAAGAACACAGAAAAGCTAGTGAAATAAAGAAGAACAAAAAGGAGTATACTATACCAGACCTACTAGGAAACTGCAGCAATGAGGATGGACCATCACACAGGGGAGCGGAACACAGGGCCCCCAGTAGAACCACAGAAAGCATTTAATTGATGCTCCACAAAGGACCAAGCATATAAAATGCAGAGAAAACAGACTTTTTAAAGAAGTCTGAACCTCATACTCTGTCAAAAGAAAATCTATACAGAGCTTACACCCTTCACAAAATTAAGGCAGCATGGATCACGGTGCCAAACACAAAATGAAACATTCGAACTAGAAAACAACACAGGAGACAATCTGGACGATCTTAAATATGACAACGACTTTAAAAATGCAACACCAAAGGCATAATCAATTGACGAATGGATAAATAAACTGTGGTCTGTTCAGTCTATGGAATATTATTAAGTGCTGAGAATGAATTAGCTATTGAATAATTAAAAGACATGGAGGAAACAAATTAATACTACCAAATAAAACGTGCTAATCTGAAAATACTGTGTGCAGAAGCAGTGCGTGCAGGTGCCCAGGTGGCGGGAAGGCGCCAGCTTCTTGTCACAGGGTGTGGCCTGGAGGGTGGCGGACTCTGTATAGAGCCAATCAGTCACGTGCTCGCTCCAAGTCTTATTAAAATTAAATGCAATCGATCGAGCCTTCTAAACATTTATTTCGCGACACTTCCACATCCACGGTCACGACACCCACACCCACAGATGCAGCCTCAAGTCCACATGCACGCACGGGCGCACGCACAACCCGCGCACGCACAACCCGCGCACGCACCCTGTCCTCCTCACTGTCCAGTCCCTGGGACACTGTGGATACCAACACCTACAGCTTACAGGAGGAGGGGTTCATTTCCATTCGCCTTTTCAGTGCCTGGCTGGCTGGCTCGAAGGGCAGAAGAACAGGTGCTGTCGGCCTCCTGGCCACCAAGCGGCGCGAGAGGCGGAGCCGGCAGGGAGACGCGCTTCGGCTCCCCCTGCTGAGGGCGTGCGGGCCGCAGCGCCCCGGATCCGGGCCTCATCTAAGCCACAGCACACCCCTAAGTGCACGTATGCGTTCACAAGTGTGCGCACACACACAGTCTACAGATGCACATGCACATCAGTTATCATTCAACAAACGACAGATGAATTAGCAGCTCAAAAATTAGCAAGTCAAAAATTATCCAAAACACCATCATTGTCTAGCAACTTTCAGTCCAAAGTGCCCGACTGCTCTCCGCAGGCCAGTGTAGATTGAAAACTCGGCCTTCGGAGCTTCGGCGCAGCGAACAGCGGTGGAGAGGAGCTCACGGTACCCTCGGCAGAGCAGTTCGGTTCACTGTCCGCCAGCCGGCGTGGGGCCCGGCGCTGGGAGGCTCGCGGGGTCTCTAATTCGATGGCTTTCTCCTCCCAGCACCCGCTTGCGAAGCTTCTCCCAGCCCGCGCGGCATGGGACAGACAGGGACAGTCACCCCGGCAGTGGCAGTGTGTGTGACGGCACCATGCTCATCACCCCCCCCCATCCTCCCCACTCCATTTGCTCTGGAGACTGAGTTCGTGTCTGTCAAATTGTCATTTTTATAGGGAAAGGCAACACCGATGGCTGTGTCATGATTCAACATATAAAAGACAAACTAATGCTTTAAAATATTTGGAAAGGAGCCATAAGTTTTTCTCCTTGATCACCCGAGAAGAGTCAGCAGCACGGATTAGTCTCAAATATCCTGCTTTCGGTCTCTAAGAAATCCCTGAAAATGATGGTTTATGGCTAGTCAGGCTGACCCAAGCCAAACAACCTGTACCGGGGGGCCTTTTGCGGCCTTTCTTTGCCTCCAGAGGTGAGGGGCCATTCTGGCGGAGCCCACGGCAAACACCTCAGCAGAGCGGTGAACAAGCATACTGCTGTAAAATGCGGTTAAGCATTTATGAACCATTTTTATAATCAAGCGGGAAAGAATGAAATGTCCAGAAATTGCTAAAATCAGTAGAAGTGCAGCCGCAGATTTATACTCACTTCTGGACCAACAGTGTCCCAGATGAGCACAAACAGGCTTTGGGTTCGCTGCACGATTATTCTCAAGCGCTACTGAAACCGGCAGGCTCAACTCCTTCCAGCGTAAGCGGCCGCGGGGTCACTACCTGTGTTAGTGAACGGCACGACGACGGCAATCTCAATCGAGCCGAGCTGGACACAGGTTTCTCAGGTGCAGGCCTAGTGCCACGCACAGGCACAGCCAGGGGCAGGCTCCCAGACCTGGGGGAACCTGATTCGGGTCAGACCCAAGAAAACGCCAGCAGAGGTACAGTGACAAGCCTCAGAGGAGCGCGCAGCCGCTGAAAATAACACTGTCAGGTTGCCAAAAGTAGGAGGAGCGAGGGCAGCGGCAGTTCCGTCCTCCTCCCAACCGACAGTAGCCCTGACTAACGCTGTGCTCTGCAGAAGGGAGGCCGTCACGGCGTTACTCCTCTTCTTGAGCTTGTGCTGGTGGCCTGGCTAGTGGCGGCTCCCTCTGGAATCGGCCGGGGTGGACCACAGCCACAGCTGCCGGGAAACCAACGGCTGCTCGCAGAACCTGTCAGACATTCTTAGGTTCTTCTTTCCAGTAGGCGGAACTGTGTCCCCTACCCTTGCCACACGAGCTCATCTGGATACCGATGTCACTTCCGGGTTCTCTGTGAGCAGGGGTACAGGAACTAAAATGGAAACTTCTGCAACTTTATGAACACTTCTGTATTTTCTATTGCTGCCAGGGTAAAGTATCACAGACTTAGTAGCTTTAAACAAGATAAATTTACATTATAGCTTTATAGATAAGAAATTCCCAAGGTGAAAGCATGGTTGACTTCTTTCTGGAGGTTCTGTAGGAAAACCATTTCTTTGACTTCCAGTTTCTCAAGGCTACCTCCATTCCTTGGCTTGTGGCCCCTTCCTTCATCCTCAAAGCCAGTAGTGTAGCACCTTCATCTTCAACCCCTACTCTGTCTCTGACTTATGCTTCCATGATCCCTCCTCCTCTCCTACATTGATCTTCCTGCCTTCTTGTAACAGGGGCCCTCTGATTCCATTAGCCCCACCCACGTAATCCAGTACCCTATTCCTTCTCTAACTCTTAGTCAAATCTACATAGCTCCATTTACCATTTGCAATAACGTATTTATAGACTTAGGAGATCGCAGTAGGGACATATTTGGGACCATTATGCTATGTACGAGTCCATCCCTAGTTCCCAAGACCCATATCCATCTCCAGGTGAAATGTCTTCACTCCAGCCCAACATCTCCCAGTGTCTGGAGCCATCAAAGACTCTCAGTGCTACTCTCTGAGAGAGACCCAAGCAGCTGGTGACAGAGGTGTGGGCACCGCAGCACCACAGAGTCACCGGGCGCCTGGTGTCATTCGTGGTTTCTTTCCCGAACACCTTCTTTGTTACTGCTAGGATCTCCTTTGTCTTTTGCATGGTGCTAGTCCTGAGGCTCGAGTCTAGCACAGCAACTGTAGTTGGGACAGTCATGCAGTTTGACAGACCGTATTCCACGGAAGGATGCCATGAGACACCCACACGGAGTGTGGTCTAGGGCCTGTGATCCCGGTGATCATTCATCCTGCCGCACTCCTTGTTCCACCCGTCTTTCTGAAATTTCTGGTGAAGAACTGGAATCATCCAGAGCAGCAAGTGTACAAACCTACCAGACTCAACTGTGTCACACTTAAGGCCCATGTGCAAAGCTTCCTCGGGCTGTAGACAGCCGCTGAGCTAGCGATGGCTCTTTGCACGGAGTCATGTCGCAACAGCCCACGTATATTCCTTAGGTCTCTGGCTCTCGTGGGATCATGGTGGTTCAGTAAAAACCAACAGACTTTGGTTTAAACCAGATGCTGACTTCACTGTGTAGGAAGGAGTATAGTTTCCACGAACGCAAGGTGTTCAGTCGCTAGTTTTATTCTGGATCTAAGGCAGCTTAGCTCAGTTCCAGGAAACTCCAGGACTGTCCCTTCCCTGCCGCCTGCCTCAGTTGGTGAGAGAGATGGAGACATGGGGTGGGGAGGCGTTCCACCGTCTCCAGCATTTGCAGTCTCTGGCCTGCGGCTCTTCCTCACCTCCACTCATGGATCTACTGTAGCAGTAAATGTGACCGAAGGCCGTCACTCACCCCAAGACGTGTTCCACAAACGTACGTCGCATCTCTAGCAAAGGGATGCAGCCATTATATTGCTCTGGATTAGCAAGAGTTTTGAAATTTTTTGTGATTCTTTTTTGCATGAACTGGCCAGTCACTGGGAAACCAATGAAAGAGAACTTATCTTTCAGCCAGTCAAGTGCAGTCCCTTTCCGGCCCCTCTGCCAGCACTTACTGCCCCCAGAGCCACAGGAGAGCTAGAAAACACAGTGGTCTTGCTGGGCCACTGGAGCTATTTAACCTCTGTCCTCTGCACATAGCCACAGACATTCGATCCATTGCAAGTCTGGCTGGAGTTTAGAAAACCTCATATGAGAAACATTCTTGGCTTTCTGAAGACGATCGGCGATTCCCGAGAACTTAATATGATAGTCAACAAGACTGATTTATACGTTATGCATCTGTACCTGGCTGGCTGCAACACACTGCTCTGGAAAAAGAGAATGGAATCAAGTAAAATACTGGCGATGTCTGATCTGTGACAGAACAGAAACACAGGCCAGAAAAATTTATTTTAAAATTATGTGCTTGTCCCTTTGGCTTTCAGGTCAGGAGGGTTGGAAACACTAATCTTTAAAGACTGATTTCTTCTCCTCCTTCCCAGGGTTACTATGGCTACAGTTCATATGGCCTCTTGCTTAGGGACTCAAAGGTCACTGCGTCCTCTTGTCTGGCCAGGAAAATACTTGTCTTCATGTCGGTAATCCCCAAATCTCCTCCGCCTTCCAGCCATGAATGTCAAAGGCAAAACCAGATGATCCCTAAACTGTTCATTTAAAATCATTTTTTAAAAAAGGCTTTTATTTTCTCCCTTATGAGATTTTTATATTTTGATATGAGTTGTGTTTTCATCTTAACCATTATATCAAAGGAACGCAGGAAAGTACGGTTTGGTGGCAGTGTCTCTCACGTGATACTGTGCCATGAAATGTACCTAGAAGATTATCTAGCTACTGCTTTTATCTCCACTTTGCAAATGGCAAAAGGATGCTTTCATGGGGGTAGATAACAAATACAAGGCCACAAACAAGAAATACGCAGGAATGGAAAACGAACAATGTTCGCCTGATTGCATGGTTCCGTTCTTCACTACGCCATGTATGTTATCTACAGACTCTGGGGAAACAGAGCAATAAAATCTAGATTTTAGAAACCAAACCTATTCGATTTTCCAAGTCCAAACTCAACCACCACCGAGCTGAATGGGCTTAACAAGCCTCACTTCGTGCAGTTGCGAAGCTGTGTGAGCCCTGAGCACAGATCTTTGTGGTAGCTCCCAGTGGAGCCCCTAAGCAAGAATGAGTCACTGCTGGTAACTGACTTCCTCGAAAAGCCCGACCTCCTCCTAGGACAGGATGAGCATCACAGCCAGGGAAAGATCTGAATTTCACTGCTTCACCCGATGGCTGCTGCTTACATTTAAATGAGCTTTACGGAAAGACCTTAAAAAGTACACAGGCACAGCACAGCACAGGAAGACCACAAACACCCGCAAGGGCACGGCGCTAGCACAGCCTTGTGAAGGTGGCCAGGGCGGCCCCAGTGAGGGTCACTGTGTGTGCTGCGGGGCTTGGACACCTTGTGGTTTCCCGGATATTTCCCAGGAACCTGCTCTCGACCTCAGGGTCATCACGGGGGTCTCCAGTTCCTGACCGCAAGGCTGGATGAGGATGCACTGTCCCAAGGGACAGGGCCTGGGGACAGCTGAGGTTACGGGCACAGGCCTGGAGAAGCTCTCCAGGGACAGGAGGAAGATAGTGCACTGCCGATCTGGGCCAGCCTGGCCAGCAGTTTACAGCCCAGAGCAGAGCGGACAGGTGTGCTGGCCAGGACTCTGCCATCAGGACTGTCCTCGACAACCGGGGCCAGGGGGCACCATGCCTCTGACCTGGGGGTTGATAAGGGTCCCGAAACCAAGCTCCCCAAATCCGGGGGATGCTTGCGAGTGTGCACACCGAAGTGAAACTCCAGCTCCTCTCCCACACAGGGATTCTTCTTACGTATTTGTAATACCTACGTGCCCACGTCTTGCCAGATTTCCAGGGCTCCAAGTGTGTGTAACTAACTGTACGTGGCCTCTTGTCTTGAACGTCCGCAGGCAGCCCAAAACGAAGGTGTCCAAAGAGAGCTTTTCCTGTTTCCTTCGCACTCTGCCCCCCGCTCAGTCTTCTCCCTTTCTTCTCTACTTTTAGATTTCACTAACTCAAACCATTCTATGCCCAGGTGCTCAAACTATAAACTGAGGTATTTTTTCCTTAGGGTTATTGTCCATATTTATTTATTGTCTATGTTCTCTTGGCGTTGTATCTATAACCTTCTTTACTTATTGTTCTGAGACTTAGTTAAAAATCCTGTGGGAATAAAAGTTTTTGTCATTATCTGCTCTACTAATGACGAAGAAACACACTGCAGTGCAGCGTTATTAAGATTAGATGGTGAACTTACCAACTGTGGATTGTCTATCAGGCTGGTCCGCTGCACTGATGGTAACCAGTAAACACGGCCATTCCCAAATTTTGAGTCCTTCTGGTAGCAGTTTAGACTCATAAATCCTTTTCTGCAGGCTTGCAGGTGAAAGTGCTCTCTTCACCTTGTCTTCCCAAGAACTGCAGACACCTGGAGCTTGAAGGGGAAATGCTCCGCTGGCCCCCGCTTTCCCTGTGCCAGAGACACATGGTCATGTTTATTCTCCGCCTCTGAGTCACTACCAAGTTTAAATTCCTTCCCTGTGCTTGAAGTTGCTGATACTTATTTGAGATGAAATTTGGGGAACGCCAGGGTTACCACCCAAGGGCATGGTCTTAGTTTATGTGGGTTGGTTCTTCAGGGACTTCATGTTTACCTTTTATGAATAAGGGGAAAAGGCCGTAGTGAATTTCTTGGGTCTGCTGCATTTACTTTTAGACACCCTGGTGTTGGGACTGGAGGACACAGATTCCTTTCAGACTTCAGATGGCAGGAAAGGATAGAGATGTAGCTGGCTCCAGGACTGATTTCAGGAAGGGAGACTTGCAGTACAGGTAAGGACATGCAAGGGCCTGAGAGGACAGAGCAGGAGCCTCAGGCAGACAGCGGTCCTCTGGAATGCTGGCCCGCTGAAAAAACAGACCCTCTTCCTGCTTGATGCTATCAGAAATGCCACAGTCAGGGATGCGTTTCAGCTTCCTGCCCTCAGAGAAAGCACCAGCACTGGGGGTTCGATGGAGCTAAGCCTTGGGGGTCCTTCGCTGTGACGGCTTGTGTCTGAGGAGAACTTGGGGGAAGCATAGGGTGGGTAGGCTGTGCAGTGTGCGGGGGTTGGAGGAGAGGACCTCCAGGGACTGCCACACCTGCGCACGCCGTTTCTGGGCCGAACTCTTCCAGTCTTCACATAGTCACATTGTCCCCTCCTCCCCTCCTCATGGCCTCCTGTGTCCTGTTGTTAGGACCATCGAAGTCCTGTTTTACCACACTTTCAGTCTCCCTGAGGAATCTCCCTGATCTTCCCCGTGTCCTGGAGACTTGGAGAAATGACCGTGTTCTTTGGTCTGCCTTTTCTCGTTGTTGTGACCTTTAGCATGCAGTTCTATTTCAGCAGTGGAAGGAGAGATGCGCATTGGTGATTGACGCATGTGTGACACAGGTACTTTCTCAGCCGGGCAGGGAGGAAATGGGTGACAGTGAGAGCCCCACCCACACATGATGGGGAGGGGCTTTCTAAGGAAGGAGGCCCTGGGGAGGCTGCTGCACCCTCCGCAGTGCATGCCGTTGGTCCTGTGGCGGGAGAGGGTTTGCGTGGTGGACCTGCGGATCTTCCCCATGCAATTCCACGAAGCCCAGGGGACACATCCTTCAGCCTATACGAGTTTCTCCATTACCCTCAGCTTTTCCACTTACATTCTAGCGAATCACTCAACAAATGTCACAGGCTGCTTAGGTGCCTCTGAGCTTTCTCCGGCAGCATTGTCGGTCTGTGAGCACAAAGCGTAGCACACGAGTGCGGCCAAATCTTCGGGCACAGAGCGCCCGGGTGGCCTGGCGAGGCTCAGAGGACACACGTGCTCTGCCTGTGTGTGTAGCCACCCTCCGCTGTCTTCACGGGGAAGCCTCTAGGGCATTTCTGACAATTTTTCCTGCATTTAAAAAACATCTTTTGAGCAATGTTGTTGAATTGCTTTTTAAACAGGTGGCCAGAGAAGAGCAGGAACACAGTGGCCTCGCTCCTGACTCGCTGCTGCAGGCTGCGCCACTCTGAGCTCCTCCGGGAGAAAGGCCGCCTGCAGTCCGCTCTCCAGGAGGTCCCTTTAGCCAGCCAGGCTGACAATTAAGATGACCCAGCTCACCGGTAAAACATGTGGGGACACTAATAAAGACACTGTCTCATGCTTACTTTTACATTCATACATTTACATACGTATTGAATGAAAAATAACCACAATCCAGTTCCAGAAGTTCCTTATTGGCCTGAGGAAAATATTTTGATTAAGAGAAAAGTTGGCATAATCTGAAAAGAAATGATGGGTGTGTCACCTCAAAAGAAGAAAGAGTTGATTCTTTTTTTCCTTTTCTTTTGAGATGGGATCTTGCTATCTTGCACAGTGTCTTGGTTACTTTTCTCTCTTTGCTGAGACAAAATAGGGTAAAAAGAAGAAAAGCACATCTCCTTCCTGCCTTTGTATTGTGTGCTGGCTGCCCGCCCCCAGGAGGGTACAGCACTCCACCGCCAATCCCAGCACTAGACAAAGACCCAATCACAAACCAATCACTAGACGTAGCTGCCTCCATGATGGCGTGAGGCCTGGAGGGGACCTAGACAGAGACCATAACATGCAGGTTGGCCTTGAACACCCGAGTTCAGGCAATACACCTGCTTCAACCTCCCAAATACCTATGGCTACAGGGCTGTAAGTGTGCGCCACTGTGCTTGCCTTAAAGATGATCTTTTTAAACATAAGGTAAAAATAGGCAGGCTACATGTCAGATGCCAGGTATGAACACTCACATAATCATAAAATTGATTAAATAAACAGAAATGAACAAGAACAAAGCCTGCAGTTTTAATTTGGCCTTAAACTGTTTCAAGGGCAAGAAATGTTTTCCTTAAAAAAACCTCAACAGAATCACACAATAAAAGAAAACTATGCTGAGGAACTGGGTTAGTGACAACACAGCTTGGCTATTTCTGGGAAGCCACCAGGGAACACTCAGGCACCACTGCTGTCACTGGAGGGGATTTCACAGTGGAGAGCAGAGGCTCAGCCCCTGAGGGAGCAGCTCCCCACTGTCACTGTCCCCACTGTGGATTCCATTGTACATCCCTTCTTCATCCAGGATTGGCTGGTGGCTCTGCACTGTCTGCCCCTGGGTGACACAGGAACCCCCTGGACCAGGACTCAAGACAAGGCCCTGAGGCCCAGCATGGAAGGCCAGGCTGTGAGAGGGGACAGGGAAGCTGGACTCTAAGCAGGAGCCAGCAGGGGCTCAGGCCAGGCCTGCAAGTGTGACACAGCCATCGTGCCTTTAGTCTGCAGAGGATACGACTCCTCTGGAGGTGAAGAGTGATGCTTAAAAACATGCTTAGTGCTTCCCAGAAAATGTGGTGGTCACAAGGCCCATAAAACAAGAACTGCCCCTGCAAAGGTATGCATTTTTTAAGGATTTAAATATGTAGGGATAGGTGCCATACTGTGGCTAAGGGTTGTGGCATTTAATTCAGAAGAGCCCACGGAGGCTGGGGTGCAGCCAGTGCCAGGTGCGTGCTTAGCAGTCTTCCATGATGGGGCTGGCGAGCCCTCCTTCTCCTATACAAAGAGCTACTGGGTCTGACCCTCTCCCTTTATAGTCAGTTCTGTGTATGGGGTCAGCTGCGGAGCCAGCTGCTACCACAGCGGGGGCCTCAGTGGCTGGACACCCTGGTGGGAAACCTTGTGTGCCCACCCAGGCCCACAAGCAGCTGTGTCCCCATGGGCATGGTCACCCCCAGGCCACCTTGAGGGCAGCTTTCCCAAGGGACTGACATGTGGTGCAGGCACCGAGGAGGAGGAAAGGGATATTTAGCTCATGATTCAGTTGCTGTGGGCCCAGGTGAACAGGGCACGACAGTGGGAGCCTTGGAGCACGAGGCTCCTTACCTAGGAAAGCCAGGAAGCACAGAGGAAGGAGTCACCCCCTTCCCCTCCAAGGCCACGCCCCCAGTGGCCTCACTTCCTCCTATCAGGCCCCGCCTGCACACAGGGGCACTAGGTGCTAGGGACCACACCCCCAGCACAGGACATCTGTGCCAGCCATGGCGGCCGCAGACCCTGCAGCTGCTGCTCTGCCTGGGGATGCGGCTGTGGAAGGAGTGCTCAACACCGGTTCACACCCAGGCAAGGACCGCCACAAACAATGGGAACGCCACGTCCAACAGAAAGCCTTAGAGACCAAGAAGGAGGACTTGGGTAAACTCCAAACAGAATAAAAGCCATTAGCCCACGATGCCGTGTGAAAGGAGCAGTGGGCTATGAAACCAGACAAAGGCGGAGCTCTTGGGAAACAAAACCTAACACACACAGAGATGGAAAGAGAGCTTGACATAAAAATGGAATGATTTAATACTATATGACTCAGGCTGTAAGTATTCATCTGGAAGGTACACTTGTGGAAATCTCCCGTGACACTCCATAAGGAAAAAACCTATAGAGAAAGTGAAAGAAAAGTTTAAACACAAAGAAGAGTGTGAAAGAAAGTCCAATAGCTGTCTAACAGGACTGCCAGAGACAGTGCAGTAAGGGAAAAGATGAAGTCATTGTTAAGAAAGAAAAAGAAAAAGAAGAAAGGAAACAAGGGAAAGAAGAAAGTAAGGTTCCTGGTGTGAAAGAAGACTTTAATCTTCAATTTTAAATGGTTTACTGAATGCTAAAAGGAAAACTGAAAGGTGGCTGCTATAAGAATTTTGGATTTTAACCAGAGAACATTCTTAAAGATCTCATCATAAAACAAAACAAGCAAAAAACAAAACCAACCAACCAGGCATTAGACTTTTAATGGTATCAAGAGATTCTAGGTCTAAGGCAAAATCATTATGCATTAGGGTAAACAAGTCTTTCCAGATGCATAAAGACTCAGAACATTCATATCTATAATGCAAACAAAATCAATAAATGATAGCTCAAATAAATATGCTAAGCAAGTCGATAAAAGAGAAAGCCATGGACTGTGTGAGTCTGCCATGGACAAAGATGCCAGCAGCGTGTGTTTACCTTTTACAGCAAAAATGTGAATATCTACATTCTCCAGCTAAATGAGAAATCTATATCCATGTAATACATGTAGATATAATCATTCTGGGGCATGATGAAAACATACACAAATTAAGATGGAAGCTGAAAATAAAGGGCAAAGCCATGTAAACAGACTGCTTTAAAAAAAGAATCAGCAGTTAAATCCAGGATGTGGTTGCTGCTCAGGTCACAAGTTTAATGTAGAGAGTATACAATGCAACCTTTGCCAAAATCCCAGCACTATTTATACACAGTGTGAAGCAATTTTATTTTATTTCATTTTAAAGAGAATGAAACAAAAGAAAAAACAGAATAAAGCAAATCAGAACAAAACAACACAAGTGATACGGCATTTCAGTACAAGACAACAGGAAATCAATAATGGCTACTGCAATGTCTCTTGTTTTCTTCAAAATAGCTGTCCATACTATCACAAATAATCAAATCAAATCAAATCAAATCAAATAAAACAGAATAAAAACAACCAAAAGAATGAAAATATTATAGGACTTCAAAGCAAAATAATAGGAAATCAACCATGATTAACATAATACACTCCATTAGCTTCAAAACTGCTGCCATACCATCAGACACAGTAAAATCTAGCAAAACAAGATGAGAATAAAACCAAACCTAACAAAATTATGAAAAACACACAAGTATTCAAAAACAAGATAATAGGAAAGTAACAATGGTTATCACTTTCCCTTTTTAGGCATTTCCTCCCCTATCACTTTCATAGTATGTATTGTGCTTTATGGGCTCCACTAACTCCTTCAGTTTTTTATGCTAGGGAGATAATTCAGTATTCACCCATATGAGTCCAAACCATTTCACCCATGATTATGAGCTACAATTGCACCCATTTACCTACAAGAACCTTGAGTTTATCCTATTTTATAGCTGGGTAGCTATAAATATATGAAAATACCATGTCTTTCTTATCTATTCTGTGGTTGATGGGCAAATTATCCTTGCTTTTTCTGATCTCCTGTCTTGTGGAACAATTGTTTTCTCTCCTTTGACTTTTGGTCTATGAATTTCCTTTTGAGTTAAATATGTTTCCTATATATAGTATATTGATGGCTCTTGTTTCTTGATCTGTTCTCCTTCTGTTTCTTTTTATTGGTGAATTGAGGCCATCTATATTAATGGTTACAATTGACATGCATGGGTTTGTCTCTGCCCTGCTGTCCTCCTGCTGTTGGCCCTCCACTTTCCCCTTCACTCAGTTGCCTGTCCTGTTTGGTGACCCTCCTCTGCTGCTGTTCCTGGAACCATGGTCATCTTTATCTCTCTCCAGAATATCCTGCAGCACTCTCTGTAGGGTTGGTTTCATGGTCATGAATTCCTTCAGTTGTTCTTTATCATGGAAGTATCTTATTTTTCCATCAAATTTGAAAGAGTTTTGCAGGGGTCATCAGTCTGGGTTGGAAGTTGTTTTCTTTCAGGATTTGAAACACTTCACTCCAAACTCTTCTTGACTTGATGGTTTGTGTTGATGAATCTGCCATGATTCTGATGGGTTTTCCTTTATAGGTGATGTTTCTTTTTTCTAACAGCTTTTAATAGTCTGTTCTTGTGCTGAATTTCTGGGATCTTGATTATTATATGTCTGGGTGTAGATTTATTTTGGTTATGGCTAGTTGGAGTCCTATATGCCTTGGTTTT
>PVJX010043426.1:0-13663 GCA_004027295.1 Dolichotis patagonum
CTTTTGAAGACTATTTCACACATGTTTAATTAGATGCAGTCTCTGGACAGTATTTGTACATAAACTATTTAAGAGCACTCAATGATTGTTAGTTTTACACACTTAGTGTGGCCACTTATGTATCATGACTATAACACTGGTACGTCTTGAACACTTTATTGAATAAGTACTAAGCTGCATTTTATCAACTTCCTCATATTACACATGAATATGACCTAACATACAAAAATAATATAAAGTAACCAGGCATGGGGTCCATGCCTATAGTCCTAGCACTTGGGAGGTTGAGGCAGGAGGATCACTGCAAGTTTAGGTCTAGCCTGAGCCACATAGTGAGTTCAAAGTAAGTTTAAACTACATAGTGAGACTCTGTCTCAAAAACAAACAAACAATCAAAAATAATATGAAGAAGTTTACAGTATTAACGAAAGAGATAACCAGTAGGATTGTCATTACATGTCAAGTTGACATTATCTTGTTATCTCTAGTGCCTACTCAAAGATAAACATAAAAAATAGATAGGAAATATAATGAAGTGACTAGTGTAGTCTTAACAAATTTTTCAGGTCCACAGCCACATCTACAAATCTAAAATTCAAAATTGAAAGTTCCATATGACTAATTTATTAACAAAACTTGAAGTGAACTGAAAGGCGAGACATTTTATGGTCTTAATATTGTGAATGTGTCTGTATGTATCCATATGCCAATCTATATATCAATATATCTGTATACCATATACCCAGATCTGTCTCCCTGGCCATACACCAATCTGCAAATACTTTTCTAGCAGAAATGTTCATACAGTGTTGTTCTAGACTTTGCTAATTCAGCTGGGCATGGTGGTACATGTTTGTAATCCCAGCACTTAGGAAGCTGAGGCAAGAGAACTGTTGCAAATTTGAGACCAATGAGGGCTATAAAGTGAGCTCAAGACCAGCCTGAACTGCAGAGCAAGACACTGTCTCAACAAGACAAAAAATAAAACTTAGACTTTGCTAAAGTTACTAAATAGTGTACAATATATCTACCTTTTCTAAAAGTATAAAAAAAATTATGAAACATTTCTTATTCGAAGCATTTTGGATTAAGCATCATGAGCTTGACCTGGCTTTATTTTCTGCACTATAGATTTTTTTTTCTTTTTTGTGGTACCTAGGATCAAACTCACAACTTTGTGCTTGCCAGGCAGCTGCTTGTGCTGCTGAGCTAATCTCCCAGCCCTTGGCTTTATTTTCTGAGTAACTGTGTTCTAACTATAGTGGTGGGCATGCTCGTGGCCCACTACTGCTCTACTTAACTAGAAATCCAGAAGTAGACTAGGATCTGGGCTAATTAAGAGATCTCTAATGTGTTCCTCTGCAATCCACCACCCTTTCTTTCTACAGTTTAATCTTTACTTGGTTAAAGTAAAAGATTTAACATTTTTAAGGTTCAAAGCCATGTCACAAAATCTAAAAAAAGGAAATACTAATCCCATCGCTCTTTTAATGAGTGAGAACCTGTTTTCCAGAAGACCCAGTGACCTCCCCACTTCGTTTCACTGTATTGTGTTACCTCACATGCTGTGTTAATGCCATAGGGGAAAAAGCTGCAGCTGCGATCAAAGAAACACTTTGAAAAATAAAGAAACACCCGACCAGCCACATAGAAGTTGTAATTTGCTGTAATAAATATGCAAAGATTATTTTCAGCAAAGGATCCTGAGAGTTATCCACTAATACAAAAGAGATTCTTACATGTGAGTGATACTTTCTCTTGCCTGTTCATGCTGTTTTGGGCAATAATATTCTTTGTGTTCTTTGAGGCTGAGATGAGTCTTGAGTGTGGGTTTATCAGGGCATAATCTCTTGCCCTATCCCCTGACACTTGTAATATCTTAATTTATAGAGTTGCCCAAATTGTTTCTCATAAAATGTATCACCCATGTCTAAAATGTGAATTTAGGTCTTCTTAAATTGCACCTCAGGATATTTTGCTACCATTTAGGCTTATGACTTAATAGCCACTAAACATCACTGTGGATCTGCAGTCTCTGATGTGTCCAGAAAAGACCAAAGACCACCACTTGACCAGGAAATATCAGTCATAACCCGACCTGAACCAATCTTGATTTTCAAAACACTCACTGGACTGAATATAATATTGTGATTAGCTTACTTAGATCAATAATTTTGTTATGGCTGCACATTCAGTGTCCCAAAAATGATAATACAGACTAAAGGCTAAGGAAGCAAAGCACTCACATCAGGAATTCTAGAAAAATTTCCTTCTTATTCCTTTTTCATTTTGTTTTTTCAAGACACAGTCTTGCTATGTAGTTCAGGGTGGCCTCAAACTCATTATGTAGCACAGGTTGGCCTCAAACTCACAGCAACCCTCCTAACTGCCTCAGCCTGCTAAGTGCTGGGATCGCAGGCATGTGCTGCCGTGCCTGATTCCCTTCCTGCTTATTCTAATGCGTTATCAAGTTTGAAGGTGAAGGCGGGGATTTAGCCCAGTGGCATGGTGCCTGCCTGGCAAGTGCGAGGTCGAGTTTGACCCTGGTACCAAAAAACCACAAAACATTAAGAAGTAAGTGGCTTAGACTAATTCACAGCATCTAGCTGGGACAGATCAATCTCACAAACCACTGGACTAAACTATAAGAAAAAAGTTTATAGATAACGAGTGGTTCACCCAACATCAACACAGTAATATTTATTTTAAATTATCTTTTTTTATAATTATTTTAATAATTATCTTTTTTCCCAAATAAATTTTCAAAAATTATAAAAATAAATGTACATTTATTGCCCTCAATATTTTCTACCACTTTTTGTTCCATAATATTATTCTTAATTTTCTTTATTTTCCCTTTTCCATTCTCTGAGTACCCTTACCCACAGGGAGAACTTCATACAGTGTTAACGTTAACGTGTTCTAGGATAGATGACGCATGGATGAAACAAACATTCCTGACAGTGAATAGGGAAGTCAGCGTTAATTCAGGTATTCTGAAAAAGTTCCTTTGAATAATTAAAGTTCTGGGGGAAACTTATAGTTTGGGAACTGCCTACATGTGCATAATCGTGTGTGCTTTGTGACATAAAAAATACTGCTTATTTCTACTACAATCAAACTTCTTTTATAAATTTGTATAGAAATGTCTTACACTAAAAGGATTTTACAGTTGTTCAGGCAAGGTAAGAGATGAGGCATAGATCTACTGAAGTAATACCGAACCGCTGGGGATTTAGCTCCGTGAGCACCTGCCTGGAGAGTGAAAAGTTGTTAGTTTGATCCCCAGTACCAAAAAGAAAAAAAAAAAGAATACTGTGCAACTATTAAGTGTTAAATGAAGTGAAGAGTTTAAAATTTTCATTTTACTGTCTTCATTTAATTTGGGTATCATGATAATTTTGTGAAAATTCTTTTTTTAATTTTAACAAAAGGAAATTATGGAATATGCATTTTTAGAATATTGTTTATAGAAAAAGTAGTTTGGGCCATAGTCCAATGTTTGCCTGAGAAAACAAAAAAACAAAAATAAGTCATATAGAGCAGAGAGACCACTGTGCCTCAAGCCTTAACACCAGTCTCTATTTCATCTTTACATCTATGAAATTAATGTTTTTTATTTTATCATGGGTGTTATCTGGCTACAGAGAAAAGCAATTTATATTGGACAATACAAAATACAGAATATTCCACTAGTTTGAAAGCTCTAAAAATAGAATTTTAGATTCATTAATTCAATTGTACTCTAAATTTGATTATATTACACTGAAATTGTCCTTCTACAATGTGAGAACATTTCCTCTTTGCCTGTATCATTGTTAGATTCATTTGCACACGATCCCTTTGTACTTTATTCATCAAGTTATGCATTTGTTTAAAACAAAATATCTTTCCAGTCACTTAGTTCTCAGAAATTATTTGATAATTGTTCCAGCTATATGTAAAATCATAACCAACTCTATTCTCTAATAAAGTCTCCAAACAGTACTTTTCAAGTTTCAGATCACAAAGCACAAAAGTACATTTTAAAGTTAATATTTATTAATTATACTATATAGTTTCTATGAAATTTACATATTTCATATAAAAGTCAACTTCTGCTTCTTATCTACATTTTAATTTTCTGAATAGGCTCAGAGAAATTTATAATTTTGGTTTCACATTATCCCCCAAAATATTTTAAAAACATATATTTCCACTCACAGAATTGTTTTATCATCTGAGTTTTAGAGGGAGAGAAAACAGATTGTTTTACAATTTTATCAAATACACATAAAAGGTATTATAATTTTCTCCAGAGCTCTCGAGGACAGGGACTTTTTTCAGGTTTTTTTGTTTTTGTTTTTGTGTTTGTTTTGTTTCGTTTTTTGGTACTGGGAATCAAACTCATGACTTCACAATTGCCAGGCAGGCACTGTGCTGCTGAGCTATATCCCCAATCAGTCTTTTTTCGTTTTTAAACTCAGCATCTGTGATAGTTTACTGCTATTGCCCATTACATGCTTAAGGTAGGCAGAAAGGAGGACAGAGAAGAGAAAGTCAGCACAAGAGGGAAAGGGGCGGGGGAGAGAAAGGGAAGGGAGACAGGAGGAGAGAGAGGGAAGAGAGGAGAAGAAGACAAATTACTTCTCCAAATGGGTCTATCCTGGTCCAGGCCTGAAATACCATTCTTATCTATATTTGTTGATGCCCTATTTATTATTTCCTACTTTGATTCTGTAATTCTTCATTTATTCTCCAATGAATGTGGTTAGTTTCTCACATCTTTCCTAAGTTTACATCTGTATAGACTCTATTCTCTGGGGACCTTGCAGTGAGTCCCCAGTTTCCTGCAAGGTGTTATAGTGCATGGTGAAAAGAAAGAACAAGAGACAAATAGTAATGCAATGGGGATCTGGGATGGCCAGTTGCTCACAGAGAACAACAGTCCACAAGGAAGCCAGAACTTCAGTATTTATTGATCACATTTACACTAAGGAAAAAATCGTGAGGGGATTATCGGGTGACTCAAGGTGATAGTCATTTTAAGTAATGAAGATCTTACGTTGATGAGGACAGCGAAACTTATTTTTTCTTTATTACCACTTGGTTCTTGAGGAACCAAGATGTCTACAGCTGATGTAATCTTGTCCTGGGGCATCACAGCATCTCCAGACCATCAAGGCCTCAACTGTGACCAGAAATACGTGGAGTTATGTTTCCTAATACCATAACCAGATTGCATGGCAAGATACTAGGCCTCGGAAAACCCTAATCACAATTTAATTATGAAATGATTTTCCCCCAAAAATTATATAGAATGGGTCACAATGTCAGGCAGCCTATCAGCTAACAGCAATTTTAAATTTATAACCTTCATGAAGTTGAGAGAGAGGAGAGAGAGAGAGAAAGAGATTGTATTTCCCTGCATTTATATCAAACTCTTAAAAAGAATGCCATTTTACTTGTTTCATTGCGTGTACACTCATGGACTACCTTGGTCACTTTTTGTCACTGAGACACAATACCTGACACCCACAAGTTAAAGGAGGAAATATGTATTTCAGATCAGAGTTTGTAGAGTTTTTATTCATAGTCAGCTTGCTCCAAGGCAGCATGGCACAGGAGAAGGATGTGGCAAAGAAGAAATAGTCCATGACATAACAAATAGTAGGCAGGAAGCAGCAAGCAGAAACCCTCTATTGTCCTTTTATCTCACCCAGTGCTACCTTTTGCTTGGTGACACCCACACCCACAGTGGGTCTTCCCATTATCCACACCAAGAACTATGATAAATCAATCAGTGAGCAAATCTAGTACCAGGCAAACCTTATTCCCAGTATCATGTACCTACAACTAGCTACCTCCAAAAAGCCTCACCCATGAGTGCATGAGACTTTGGGAGGGACATCTAGAGACAAGCCATGTCATAAACTGATCATGTGTAGAGAAATTAATTAAAGTTAGTTGTTGACTTGGATCATGTATTCACTCAGTTGGCGTAGGCAGGGTTTATAAATGGTCATGTGTGCCAGAAATACATGATTTAAGAAAAGTATTTTTCTTCAAAAGAACTTTTTTGGATAAAGATACTATCTATGAATTTCATTCCTTAAAAATAATTCACCATCTGATGTGGTAGTGCACACCTATAATACTGGCACTGAGGAGGCTGAGACAGGAGCATTGCTGTGACTTCAAGGCCAGCCTGTATTACAATGTGAGTTCAAAACCAGCCTGAAGTATCTATGAAGACCCTCTCTCAAAAAACTAAAACAGAAAAACTAAAACAGAAAAAAACTAAAACAGAAAAACTAAAACAGAAAAAATATCAGTATAGCACATATAGAAGACAATAAAAAATATCAATTAATGGATGGATAAATGAATAGATAAATGAATCCATTTCTATTAATATAAATCATTAGCTCTATAGCAAACAGTGAAATTAAAAAATGAAGACATATCTCAGAGGAAATATAATCATATCATGATAAAATCTGAACATTTAAGTCTATTTAGAAGACTTAATACTGTTTTGCATAGACCCTTATAGTAAGATATGGAAATTCATTTTACACAATTATAATGTTCTTAATCCATTTTGATATTTGACTGAAGCTTTTGAACGTGTGAAAATTTGTCTGGAGAAATGGTTATTACTTTAAAGAAAATGTGTACCAGATTTTTGGGGGTTTGGGTCATAGTTTAAATAAAATTGAGAGAAAAATACTTATACAATGAAAAAAAAGTGTAACTGAGATCTGAAAAACACAATATTTCCCCATGCTAACTTCACATTAAATTCGAGGAACATTCTTACTATTTCAAATTTCCAATCATTGCAAAATATGAATAGTTTAAAAACAGAAAATATTTGCATGAATACAATTTTTCATCTAGTTTTACATGGATTCGTCTGACCAGTGTGCATTTTTTGATTCTATGAAACATTCATTATACTAGCATCCTTAGCAATGAATTCTTCATTCAAGTTATGAGGGACCTGATTTGCAAAATAAGAATTGCAATTTGATTTGTTAATCTTTTGGGATCGTATCAGGCAAAATATTATACTTTTACTTTAGGTCCAAGCCTGAGCTACTTTCAGCATCCGTTTAACAGATAAAATTCATTTGGCTGCTGGAAGACTGTAGCCCGGGCTCCCAGGGTCCACTGCAGACTATTTAAATATGCTTGAAGGTCTTGATTACAGAAATTCTGGCAAAACCTACTAGTTGTTAATAAATTCATTCATTTTAATAGATACTGAACTTGGCAACAAATTGATAGCAAGTTTTCCCCCTCCTTCTCCCGCTAGCTAATTATCAATAATCTAATTTGTTTTCACCAAACATTCACAGAATATTATTTTGAGTGGCTAATACATTTTCCTACCAGAGTGTGAATCTACATTTCTATTTTCAGCAATGCATACAGAAAATCCTGCTGTGTATATGAGACAACTTGTGTATTTTAAACCCTGTTACAGATAGGAGAAGATCTGTGTATTTTGTTGTATTGACTAAATGGCTGGTAATATATTTGGATTTTAATACCAAATTTATCACATAGAGGCTGGATAAATAATATCTCTATCTTGCTACCATTCTTTTAAGTATTCTTTACAAATATCTGCATATAAACACCTACTTTGTCCAGTTTTAGGTAGTAACAGCTATGGGAATACTCATAAAATTACTGTAGCTTCAGCATCTAGGATACAAGCTATGGACAGTATTTGCAGGCATTACTTTTCCAACCAGGTAGTGGTTGATGAGGATTATAAATAAAAATGTTGGAGGCTAGAGATTATGAAATTAATGCAATATAGGAGACAAAAAATTAAGGAATCCAGATGCTATTTATGACTCTTATGTAGTTCGGTGAAATCAAATTTTTAACATAATTGTTTTCACTTCTTGCCCATATCTGAAATCAGAAAACATTTTTGCTTTCACTTAAAAGAACATAGATGACAACCTTGTAGAGTAAAAAGATATGCTAATGTCTTCTCCTTTATAGACCTAAATACATTCTGTAGTGAATTAAAAGTGGTTGAAAGTCTTAATTGCCATTGATGTTATAAAAGTTTCCGAATTAAACCAGAGAGAAAATCAATTTTTTTTTTTTGGTACTGGGGATTGAACTCATGACCTCACACTTTGCCAGGGAGGTGCTTGCACCACTGAGCTATATCCCCAGCCCTGAGTAAATCAATTCTTAAAGTTAATTCTAAGGTTTAGTCCAGGGTACTGGTTGACATTAAGAAGCTGTAGGCTTTTTATGTTACTTCCTTTATATTCCAAATTAACTACATTCATCTGTAGAAAATTTGTCCTTGGACTTACAAGCATTAAGATTTTTGTCAATTTTTAAAATGTGAGAATATTAAGCAAGTTTTCAAAACTTTTCCTTCACTAAGACAAATCATTTCAATAACTAGGATAACATTCTGGCCTAGAAATAAACTTTATAATTCAGTTTTATTGTTTTCTGGTATGATCTGATGACTAGTGAAACATTGCTTAATAGCAGACAAATTGCCCTAATTTAAAGAAATGGTTCAAATATTGTCAAACCATGAATATGGTACATTTTTCATGAGGTCAAAATATATAAACCTTGGCCAATAAGTGTTAACTCTGAAATAACAGAAATGAAATGCCCTGAAATAGTTACGCAGAGAACAGAAGTTTCAACTATTATTGTAATATAAGATTCTTTATATTTTCTTCTCATCTGAAATAAAGAATCTACAAAATTCAAGCAGTTGTGATTCTGTCTTTTGTACTGATAGATTGATTAATATGTAATTTTTAGAGTGACAGTTTATCTTTGCCCCATTGAGTAATACACTATTTGAAAAATGTATGTTTTTCAAGTAGCAGTTTGAAGGTAACTCACCTGGAAAGAAAGATACACAGTTTTCTAATTTGCAGTTGTTAATGAATGTTAGACAAATGTTTATCAGTTGAAGCAGTCATTTTGAGTGAAAATATATAAAAGAAACTCAACTATCTATATTTTTCAGGTGATAAGTTTGGACAATAAATTATCTAAACTGAAAGCATATTATTTTAATGAGTAAACAATGTATGAATATGAGTTTTTTATGAGCTTAACATAAAATCACAAATTAATTTAAGCTAGCCAAATTTACTTAGAAGTGAAAGGTAAATAATAATACTGAAAAAATTTCTACTGTTACACAAAATAATGAAACCTCATAAAATGGTCAGTTAACTTATTGTAGTTAATATTTATTGGATCAGCTTCTACGTATTAGTACTATGGGAGATGATGGAAGTATAAACGAATGTAGTGCCTTTATTCTCAGAGTGTTCCAGACACATAGAAACGGAAGGAAACCAACCATTATTCCAAATATGAAATGCGAAAGAAAAACTTTAAAATGCAATTGTAAGTCTAATAAATAGGAGCAGGTGATTCTGTGGCCCCACGGAAGGTTTTGAAGAATTTTCATGTAGGAGTAATTTATCTCAACATCAAAATGACAGCATAATCAAAATATGAAATTGTAGAAGCAAACTTTAGAGAGCTTAGTTTTGGATGGGAGGATTTTTCCTTTTAGTCATCTATAGATTACTTGGCTGGCTAGCTATCTTAGTATATTGTACTCTAATTGATCTTTATATCTTTCCCTGTCCTATTAATCTATAATTCTTTTGTTTTTACAAAATTCGGGCCATGTTTTATATTTTCACCACATTATACAGTATTATATATCTGAGACAGAAGATGAACAAATTAATACTCAATGAACTAACACAAATTCTACTCAGCTGTCATTATATAACATTATATAACAGCTGTGTTCAACACTTTTCTTTTGTTTTATTCTTTGTAAAACTTTCTCAGATATTGAGCAGTGTCAAGCCCTCTGCTGCTTTTCATCTGGTCTGTATTTCTATCTTATATTTCTAGGTGGCCAAGAACCAATGTCTATCAATTTTAAGCAACTTTATGAGAACCAATTGTCTTAGTTATTTTTTCATTGCTGGTACACAATACCTGACACGCACGAGCTAGGAAGGAAAGGTTTATTTTAGCTCACAGTCTGTAGAAGTTTCAGTTCATAGCTGTCTGCTGGCTCCAAGGCAGGGGAGCATGACAGAGGAGAAACAGTCCGTGACACAGCAGGCAGGATGCACCATTGTTCCTTCTATTTTATCCTTTATTCCATCCAGGCTACAAGCCTACACTGACTGGGTCTTCTTTGTTTATTAAGTTCATCATCCACACTCGTAACTATGTGAAAGCAATCAGTGCCCTAATACGGTATCACACATCCATGATCCAGTCAGTACCTAAAGCTCTACATAGGAGTGCACACAGCTTTGGGAGAACATCTAGATATGCAATAGCACTAGTGATACTAGATATGAAATTAATCATATTATTAGGATTGTGATGTGCTCTCCATTTGGTAGAAAAAGAGCTATAATTAGCATGGAGGTGAATTTCACATTTTTTTAGACTTAAGTATGTATCCATGGTGTGCATCCTGGCAGGAAAAAACAGTGCTGGTACCAAGTGAAAATAGAATGGGAACAAGACAGGTGGCAGAGGTTTGTTCTCATCAAAAGAGGGAAGCTATTCAGTCTGTTCTTTTGACAGAACTACATAAGGTACCCCTTTTTGAAAGTGGCCAAAAGCCCAGGCTTTGATCTGCCTGTTGGAAGATCAGACTAATAATTTATGTGGCATAGCATCACAAGAGATATTTACTATTGAATAACAAATAGAAAAATGATTAAACTTTAACTCTGAACTTCTATAATTGATAGTAAGTAAAGAAAAGAAGCTCATTGATAATTTCTTTTTTCTTATTTCTCTTCTAATTATTGTGGTTCCTGTTTTGGACTTTCTGGCACAATGTTATAGTTAGAAATGGAATAATAAAGAAAATAAAAATCCAAACACAGTGTAGTTTTCGTATTACTTACAATTAAACTTGCTAGGAAAAAAAGCCTAGCATTTCTGATTGTTCCTAAAATTAATTGCTTGTCTACCTCATGAAATTTTATGCCATGTCATCAGACCTAGAATCAGACCACTAACTTGAAATAGAACTGTGAATAAAATGAGTAACTCAGCCTCATGGGATAACTCCATGGGAGGTATGCACAAGTTAAGCACAATGAACAACTAAATAATTTAATTCTTAAAAATGCAGTAACTGTTAAAAGCAAACATAGGAAAAGCGAGAGTGCTAGAGACAAGGAGAGGAATGTAAATTTAAGTAAGATGGTCTAGGGCTAGGGATGCTGCTCCATGGTAAGAGTGACTGCTGACACGCAGCACAAGAACCTGGACTTCATCCCCTGCACGTCAATAAATATAAAATAAAACAATATGGTCTAAAATAGTAAGCAGAGTTGGAGGACAAGAGAACAGGAATTCAAACAGGAACGTTTCCAGGAGAAGGATCAGGCACTGCACATGTTCTACTAAGAGGACAGCAAGTATGGGTTGTTCAAGAACAGGAGGAAATACAATGTGGTGGGGACTATGATTATTAAAAAGAGAGAACTGCACACAGCCTTGTTCAGTGTATTACAAGATGAAGGTGAAGCAACGTAAGAATTTTTAGGCCATTTGATCGAATTTGATTTTACAATGAACAAACTGGAAAAACACTGCAGTTTTTTAAGCTTGAGAGTACTTTCAAAGTATTATTTTGGCCACTGTGATAAAGTAAGAATGACAAGGAAAGAATCAGGTGGGCCAAAAGGAGGCAACTAGAGTAACAGGTGGGAGACGCAGGATTCTCTCACCTGTATTATTCCTCTAATATGGTAATAAGGGCAGTGGAGAAAAACAGGATGCAAAATAAATTCCTAGATGTACTTTGAAGGTTTGTTAATAATTTCAATTTGGTTAAATGGTTTAATTTTCGCTTAGCCATTAAATTCTTCTTTTTTTTTTGGTCTTTGTGAGATAGGGTCTCGCTATGTGGTTCAGGCTGGCCTTTGGCTCACTTTGTAACTCAGGCTGGTCTCGAACTTGCCACAATCCGCCTGCCTCGGCCTCCCAAGTGCTGGGATTACAGGAGTGCGCCACCACACCCAGCTTTGCTGAGCCATTAAATTCTTAAGATGATCATATAATGTTAAACCACTTTCTCAAAATGTTGAATTTATTACACCTTTTTGAGTGTATTTGCATTGTCTCCCAGGTGGATAACGAGATGCATAGTTTATCTATCACTTTGTCATAGCTATTTAAGGTGTCTAGCTAATGTCCTTGTAAATGTGTGTCAATAGGATACTCCTGAGAAAAATTTTAAAAAGTATGTTTGAGTTGAGACATAAAGACACAAAAATTAATATAATAAATGTGACTACTTTTGATCTTACAAATTTTAAAGTTTATATATAATCAGCACAAAATGAAATGTCCAGTAACTTCTATAAATGTAACTCTATATCATAAGGAAAAACAAATGATAAAGCTCCCATATCTGACACCAACTGAACATATGTGTCAAGTTTTCACCTTCTTTTGGTAAAAATATGAATTTTAATTTTGATTTGGGAGAATGCATTTTGCCCTAAAGTAAGAAAAAAAATTGACACAAATTGTGATTTACATTTTAAGCTGAAAATTAATTTACTTACATTAGCTTAATTTTACCTTTTTATATTTTGATCTAAACCCAATAATATAAGCTAAAATAATTCATCCAAGAAATCAGGGAATATTTCCAGTCAAAAGACAACCAACTTGCATTATTGGAAATAACCACATATTTCATATACAGGCTCAGCCTTCATGACCTTTAAATTGATATTTAAATTTCATTGTAATTGAAACCAGGATTTTTATAGTTAGAAAAATATGCACAATATTCTTAACTATAAATGATAAATTTGAGATATTTAGGGCATTGAACACAATGATTAGAGATATGTTTTCATAGTAGTTCATGTAACACAAGAGTTCAGTTTAAAAATACTTTTGAAACATATAGTCTTTCAAAATCTGAGTTTATTGGAAAACTTTGTGATTGCTATTCTAAAAATCACCTTCTGCAAGGCTCATAGAATATATTACCAAAAAAAATCATGAAAGTATTTCATAAGTATCTTTCTAGGGATTTTTGGTTTTTCTATTTTTGCCCTTCAATTCCAAACCAAAGATAAAAAAAAACTTTACTTTTAAATATTTATTATCAAGTAGAAAATAATGCAAATGGCACCACATGGAAATGTTATGAACTCTTCACCTTCTCAGCAATCCAGACCGTAAAGACTGACTACGGTCTGTAAAAGTCTGAGAACTCATCACTATCTGCTTACTATGAAACTGCTCAGTGCACACCCACACTGACAACACCCAGACTCACAAAGCTCACATACCCCTGTACATGTATTTATGGTGATGGATTTGCACAGGAATAGGTCATTTTACTCACAGGACTTGCATCTCTGCAAGATAACACTTTCTTACAATTTCTCCTCCTCGCTGAGAATGCAAATCCCCCTGAGAAGAAACCCAAGATCTAGGTTTGTATTTCTCTAATTGCATAGACATCTTTCATGCCTCCAGATATTTTTACTTCTGAGACAGCCTGCAGTTCTGCTTGCCAACCTAAATCTTGTTTCACAAATTTGTCAGCAGCTGGTACGATCATAAGCCAGTTTTTATGGAAATCAGT
>PVJX010043427.1:0-13664 GCA_004027295.1 Dolichotis patagonum
TATCAGGTTAGTGGTTATGCAGATGGGAAGGGGGATTCTACAGGAAACTGGAGTAGAAGGCATGCATTTTTTTTATTCTGGCACAGAATCTATCTACGTTTTTCCCATTTTGGAAGACTTAGGTGATACTGAATTTAAGGCTGCTGAGCAAACTGATCTGGTGATTAATACGTTTCACCAGGACAAGAAAGAAGGCATTTTGAGGGCATTTCAGGAAATGGCCAGAATGCACTCATCTTTGACGCAAGGGTATAAATGGGTAAACTCCACTGAAAGACTGTGCTTTGACAAGAGCACCTCAGGGCACCCGGCTCCTTTACCCTGGGAAGAGTTTCCAGAAGTTCATCCATCCAGGCACTCAGAGGCCTTTGCAGCTGTGGCCCAAGGGGACCAGGCTACTGGGTGACCTGCTGGCAGACCTTGGCATCAACCACATGGTGCTGGCATTTCCGGCATGCTGAATGCAAGTGCTGTGGGTCAGAGGCTTCCAACCATGTCTCACAGACAGGCCTGGGAAGCCAGGCAAAGGACCCCTGAGCAGCTGATAAGTAAAGATGTGGGGATAAAAGCAGCAGGTGCAGTGGACCCTCCTGGGTCCCTGTGATTGAACAGAATTAATTTTAAATTAATCACAACTAACATTAACAAAATAAAAATTAACTTAATTACTTTTAATTTAGAAAGCAAATTAATTTTGCATAACCATTAATTGTGATATGTCAATTTGTGGAAGGACCACCTAGCAGATTAGTAAATTCTGGGTGCGTCTGGATGACTGACATTCAGGCCATGAACTGAGGGGAAGACCCATCTCAGATGTGGGTGGCACCAACCAACAGACTTGGAGCCTGGAGGGAATGAAAAAGGGAAAGGATAAGAATAATCTCCTTTTTTCCAGAGGAGCTATGATCTTCACCACTGCCTCTGCACACTGGTCTCCAGTTCCTTTAGGCTTGGAGGCAGACTCTGGAGCCTTCCATCTCAGACTCTTTGGCTTTCTGACACAGAATTTTATCAGTGACTCTGAACTGAGCTTCCAGACCTTTGACTCCAGACTGCTACCGGATCTTCTGGTTCTCCGTGCACAGCTACACTGGATTCTTCCATCCCTGATTAGGCAGAAGGCCACTGGGACTCTTCAGATTCTGATCCTGTAAACCTACCTCGTACGTAGAGTCATACATATATTTTATATTGACTCAGCTACTCCAGAGAATCCTAATATGTTCTGTAATATCAATATTTATTATTAGCAAACAAAAACTGCCTTTCAGTTTACCTCAAAACAGGCGATGACACACTGAAGCACTATCGCCTATTGCTGAGGGCATTGTGCTGCACATTGTTTTGAAGAATTGCTTAGCAAATAACGCTGGTGTGCTGAGAGACAGTCGATTCAACTGTTAAAATCTAGTTCCCAAAACCACATATGCTGGACGTCTTACACAGAGAGAGAGACGCACACACCAGGTAAGAACTGCTGAGACAGAGGAAGAGTGAAAACTGAAAGCTGAGAAGTAACACTATGAGTTTTCCGTTAATGTTTTTCTTTCTAAGACTATTTCCCCTAAGCATTTTGGTATGAGTTAGCTAAAAAGAAAAACTACTTACTTAAGAATGCATAAAATCAAATAATCATGGTAAGGGGGTATGCACTGAAGGAACATGAGAATGAAATTAGTTTTAATTTTTTGTGTCCTGTTCAATATTTTCAATCATTCAACAGCCTCTTACACTACTTTTACTTATAAAAAGTGAGGTTGTCATGAAACTTTAGGAAACAGATGATAAAGTAGAATATAATTTCTCAATAATAAATAAAATAGCCTAATGATTTGCCTTTAGAAACCAAAAACCAAAGACATGCAATCTGATGTCTTACATTTGGAATATTATTAGGTAAAAAATGAGAGGATTTTATGTTGGCTCAGCACAGACGGTAAAACTCATCCTTATGCCTCAAAATGGTAAGAAATGGGGTCACCAAAGCCCTCATGTTTTGACTAATGAGCCACATGAAAAGTGTGCGGAGTGTATGGACCGGACTACACAGAGGACAGTGAAACAAACGATGCCAACGGTGAGTGGTAATGAGCAGGAACAATGGGGCTGCACTGAAGAGTAGGATAACACAGCACAGAGCAAGGTTTCCCTAGGGCCCACGATGAACCCTGTAAAGTATCGTTCACCTCCTCTCTGCTCCTGCCCTCTCCTCCTCAGGTCTATAAGCTATAAATAAGATTGTGGCTAATCACAACACCAGCTGGCATTTATGCTGGGTTCACCTGGCAAGATAACTCAGTCTTGGATATTATAGAAACATGTTTATAGCAGCACAATTTGTAGTAGCTAAATCTTAGAAAAACTCAAAATGTTCATCAACCGCAGAATGGATGAAAAATATGTGTTATTTTTATAGAATGGAATATTACTCAGCTATAAAAAGGATAATCTTCAGGCTTTTATAAGTAAATGGAGACTACACTCATAAGTGAAATAAATCAGACTCACATTTGTAAATATTGTATTTGTCTCTCTAGTGTAAAATATAAATAGTAATAATTAAAAAAGCAAAAGAATAATAAGATCCAAAATGTACAATAGCTATTGTAATAATGAAAGGGAAAGAAAGTGCTTGAAAGGAAAGAACAACTTACAGATATACACATATAACTGTATGCATGTTTAAGTGTCCAAGATAGATAACCATACTACTAAGTTTTTGATAGTTCATCAAAAAGAATACTTTATGCTGTCAATGTCTGTTCATTTTTTATGCTTTGATTTTGTAACTTGAACTACTTCTAAGATACCAATATGAATATACTAACTAGTGATGATTTCTTACTGTTATTTTTTTTAGATTCTGTATCATATCTATCCTTTTTCTGTTTTGCTTTTTAAAAAATAAATAAATAAAAACTTATTAAGATAAAAAAGGAAAAGTCACTCACAGTACTTTAGTAAGTTCTTGGCAGGGCTGTTCAAGTTTGAAATAAACCACAGGAAAATAATTGGAAAAATGATTCTATTGGACACTACTGCGGCAAGTGACAGGGAGAAAAGAAATGAAAGGTCGCATAGCGGGGAAGGAGAAGCACAGATCTCAGTTTGGAAGTAGAGACAAGACAATTTTCCCAAAGGTTTGTGCTGCAGAAATAATTAATAGACAAAACAACAATGAAACAGGAAAGGAATTGAGAGTCAAAGAAAGTGACTGAATTCTAAAAGGCCATTTCCAAACTAATAAACAAATAAATGTAACCAGCAAGGTAGAGAATAGACATCTAAAGCTGAATTATTCACATGAAGGATGGCTTGGTGCTCACAGAAAGGGAAGTCAAAGGTTGCAGACAGGCCTTTAACATTTTCAGGGCTGAGGGTAAGAGTAAAATGCCATACATCTGACTATTAAACAAAGGTCACCTCAAGATAATAAATTAAAGTGTTTACGTTTTCTCTTCCTATCTTGAAAACAAACTGATTACAAAGTACCTAGAGAGCAAGGTGTGATATGGGATTTGTGGACAATCTGGGGTCCCCACAGAGTATGACAGCGAACAAGGAGCGATTGCTGGCCTTAGGGTCCTGGCCCGGGCCGCCACCTCCCTTTTCCCACGACAGCCCCGTTCTGCATGCCTAAGATGCCACAGCCCATATTCCCAGCCCCTTTCCACAGCCCCTGAAGAGGCTTTGGCACTCCTTGGGTTCAAGGACAGTATACCAATAGCTTGTTCTGCTCTAAGAAAAGAAGCTATGCCAAGTCTTTAAAACGTGTTTGGAGCCAGTAACTGGGAGATTCAGAACCTTCCACGGTGCAGCAGGCTTTAGCTGAGAAAATACAGTCTGTATGGGCATGTCCACTTGGCTGCATGCAGTGTCTGCAAGAGGGCAGTGTGTGGCAGCACCAAATTGGAGAAAAATAGTACATAAGGAGCAAACACAATGCTAATACACACAATAGAAAATACTGTTTTCTACAACAAACAGACCTCATTATGAATAAATGTTATTCAAGTGGTTAATTTCTCTCAAAGGGGAAACTAGTGAGTTGACCACTTAAATTGTATTATAATGTGCTCCAGTAAAACTGGGCAGTGAACAATCACCACAGTGAAATACCAGCACTTCAAGAAGAGACATCTAGTTGAAGGAACAAAACAAGACAAGAGGAAAATGTCAGGCTGGCCTCAGACTTTCCCAGAACAACATCAATGACAGAACATAAAACAGCAATACATACAAACTTCTGAGAAAAAAAAAGTGTGACCCAAGAAAGACGTCACGATCAGTGGGCTGCTATGAAGCACAAAAACTACAGACA
Organism: Dolichotis patagonum; assembly: GCA_004027295.1. NCBI lineage: Eukaryota > Metazoa > Chordata > Mammalia > Rodentia > Caviidae > Dolichotis > Dolichotis patagonum. The sequence continues at coordinate 4,325 of PVJX010043427.1, forward strand.
TAATAGTCTCAAGCTGCCAGAAAAAGATATCAAAGGTAGCAGACTCCAAGCTGGCCAAACTCAAAGCACATGCAAAAACTATGATGAAAGGATTAAATCAATATTCTATATATTCTAAACAAAATATTTTATTGCATGGTTTTTATATGCTACTCACTAACCAGTAAAGTCGTAATTTAAAATATAAAAATTATATTCATATTAACAGTGTATGCAAATTCTAAAAGCAAACAGAGTACTATAGTACTGTCATGAAGAGCTATGTGGTAAAAGTTCCAAGTAACAGGAAAATCAGGAATAATTCAAGAAGGGAAGAGATGGGATGAAGAACCAGGGACTGAAAGACTGGAAAGCAAAGTTTTATCTTGTGCTTTAAATACAGAAAAAGGTCCCTGGACAAACAAGGACATGGTTGAAATGCAGGTCACCAGTATCATGTCCCTCTTTTACTCCTGTCCTTTACAGTATGTTTAAAATGTTCATCATTTACAGTGCTGAAAAACGAAAAGCCTGTGAAATGTGTAACTGGTTTTACAATGCAGAGGTTTTCAACATTTAAATTATATAATGTGCTATGAAAACCAGATTCTGTGCTAAGAAAACAGAAAAAAGGGGCACTGTGACATGCTTCCTTCACAGTGACGTCTGTCAGTTAAAAAAAAAATTACAGTTACAAAACATGTTGCCATCGCTATCACATCACTGAAAATGTGTTATAATAAGAAAAACTGTGCCTAAAAGCATCATTTTGAATTTTAAAATCACTATAATAAGTATGTTTAGGGGCCAGAAGATAGAAAGTTGTTGAATTAACCGTGAAACATTAAGTTTTGCCTGCTGCTATGGATGTGTTTATATGGTCCTTGGGCTAACTTCCTGAGCTGAGCGTGAGTCCTGCAATGACCCCGGAGCTCCACTCTCAACGTCAGCAAGCAACCTAAGACAGGAAGAAGAGGAACTCGACTTAATGCGCGTGTGGCAGCACCTGCAATGAGAAATCCCACGGCTCTATCTGAGCTTTCCTAAATGACCAGCTAGTGACCAGATGCAAAGGTGGCTGGAAAAACTGCCTTCTCATTGCACATCAAGGGACCTGGCTCAGGGGCCTCAGCAAAGTGGTCTTTCCCTCAGGTGTCACTGTCTTCTCCTGACCCAAGAGCGTCAGCTCAGTCAGGCTCCTGCTCAAATATACACACACCAGATAAGGGAGCTTCTTCACCAAGGTATGCTACAAACACAAAACTCAGAGCCCATGAAATGAGAAAACTATGCTGAAATCATCATATGAATGTTCAGCGGACAGATCAACCCATTTTAGAAAAGAACACATATCATCAGGGTCATAGATCATCACTGCAAAATTATTCTTTAGCTCTAGAGGAAACCAAAAGAAATCCTCAAGGATCTAAGCATAAGGACCACAAAATCTATTGACTATTCTTTTAAATATAATATACATGACAATACATATAGCCAGCAAAGGAACAGAATCAAAGTAAAGATACTCTCTGAAAACACCTACTGCTAAGTCCTAGAGTCAAACTGGCATTTTCTGGAGACAGTGCATCCAATCAACTGCTCAAGTCTTTCACAACTATGGATCACAAAAGATTTTGCATTAAATTAGCATAAGTGTAAGACCTTAAAAGAATTTCTCACTTTTCAGAGACAGAGGTGTGGAACGAGAGAGAAAGAGACAGAGACAGAGACAGAGACAGAGGCAGAGAGACAGAGACAGACAGTGCTAAATTGCCCAAAATTTAGATTCTGATCAGAGAGAGAAGAAACTGGCAAGCCCTATACTTCTTTTGGAGTTTTAGGTGAACAAAGTTAAATTACTTGATTTCAAACTGTTTCTGAATTTTAACTAAAAAAAGGATTCATTTTCAAATAATCACTTTTACCTTCAAATAATTACAAAAAAGCAGCTTTATATGCAAAATGGGGCATCTAACTGTTGGCATTTTATTACTAAATTTATGTGTATCTTTATGTACCGATGGTCTATATGGATGTTATGGGTTAAATTGAAAATATCACCCCAGCTTCCTCCTGTGGGTGCAGAGTCACTGGATCACGGCATGTGGCACTCATCAGTCAGCGAACGTGCCCTTGGAAGTGGGCGTAGTTGGAGGTGGTCCCTGGCACGTGATGTGATTCCTGTCCCTGGTCCTTCTCTTCTCACTCTGCTTTCTGCCCGCCATGGTTGAGCACCTTTTTTCTCAGCCTCACTTGGAGCCAGATCATGGACTAAAACTGTGAGCCCAAGTACCCTCTCTATGCCGTTAAAATGCAGGTGGTGGGTATTTTGTAGCAGGAATAAAAGAGTGATTAAGATATTACATAAATATTTGGGACTACCTTATTTTTGTTTACTAACCAAATTCAAAGCTTCTGCTAGGCTATAATTGCAAATAATGTGAGATGAAAAGGACAGTATTGAATATGTTTTCATAATTAAGTACCAAGTATATCTGGAATTAATTTAATTACAGTTTTTGAAAAATCTCAATGATTTCTCATGACAGAGTTCTGGTCATGTGTATTTTGTATTTGACTAATTTTATCCTAGCATGTCCTGATATTGTGCAGTCATTGGTTCCACGAAGAACAAGACTTCACAGTACATATTTGACTGAACATGGGAAACTGTTACAACAGCTACAGACATTCCCAAATTCTATGCATATAAATGTGGCTGAAGTTGACATATGGGACAGACATACATGTCATACTGCAAAGGTACACAGTCATCAGTTTCTCTGCACAATCTAAGGAATATCTTCTATTATGAAATCCTGAATTATTACAGGAAAATATGGGTGGGAAAATTTTAGAGTTGAATCCTCAGATAGAAGAATGAATTAAAATGGAAGAATAGTTCATTTTTATAAATGGTTCCAGTAGCAGACCTCCCTGGGATCAAATAAGAACTGATCATTTGTGTGCCCAGGAACATCCCCAAAGAAGCAATGTTATTATTAGGATAGCTGCCTCATTAAATTAACAAGAGACTATCCTAATAAAATGTTAACTTCCTCCGTTTAGGAGAAAAAATCATTCCCTAAATAAAGTTCATTTCCTAATGGTTCAATCCAATGGGAAAAATAAAAAACAAAACGTTGGGGCAATGAGTAAACCACAATCACACTCCTAATGTGTCCTTCCAAACGAAGCCATATTTCCCCACATCCTTTCTCTCTGCCTTTGCGAAGATACAGATTTTGGAGAAAACCAGATATGAAGGTCTTCCATCTTCCTCTCATCAGTAAGCCATCTGTGGTGAATACGTGTATGCAGCTGCAGGTACTGGGCAGATATCTCCCAGCATGCACTTGGCACTGGGTAGGACTCAGTGAGTAACCTTGGAAGTCATTTCTTGAACTAGGACAGGTTTTTCATTAGTGATTTTCTCTTATTCAACCATCTTGACAGCACAAAAGTCCCTTCTTGTGTCATTTACAGATTTCAATAGTTCAATTACCGCCCCACAGGCTGACTGTATAGTACCAACAACATGAGAATGACAGAGTTAGAAAATACATATGTGAACCACCCAGCTCTCCAGGCGCGTAGAGGCTGACTCCAGTCCACAGCTGTAGCTGAGTCTTGCCTCAAGCTGCTTTTTACCAGAAACAGCTGTCATTTTAACTTCGATCTGCTCATTCTAAAACGTATTACAGTTTGAAACTAGTACTGTTAAGAGGGGTGCTAATTATGTTTTCTTCCTCAAACAGTGACATATCACATGTATGAACCATTTCTAATTTACCCATGATCAAAATAGTAACTGAGCCATGCTATTCAGAAAATGATGGATTTTGTGATGGTATATGGGTATTTCCATGTATATAAAATAGCGACCTCCATGTGAACAATCTAGTCCCTTTGACTACTTTGTAGATAAATGCAAATATTTCTCATTTAAAGTCTCAGGAATAAAAATATTATTATTTTATTTATTAACTTCAAACTTTTCTATACAAAGCATTCTGGTGCATTTTCTTCTTGAAGAGGACTTCAGAGAAAAGGAACTTTCCACCACAGACATATGGTAATGCCATAATAAATATAGATTTATGATTAAATTCTTAAAGCTTAATATCAGTGACATACAGCTCAGTGGCACAGTGCCTGTCTGGCAAATGTGAGGTTGAAAATAATTAACTATTAAATGGCTTGTATAGCTTTATAATGTACAAACATATAGAAGCAATAATTTTTAAAATTAGTAAAAAGCTGTTCAGCAGGACATAGGTAAATTTATCAATTGAAACAAATGCATCCTTTGTATCACTTGTTTGTATTCACATGTAATTACAATAAATTTTAGATGCTGACGTTCATACCCATAACGTTCCTGTGCTTTTCTGACACGTTTTGGTAAGTACTTCAGTAGTATTTTTTAAAATGTCATTGCCACAGCTAGAAAGTTTCTTTCCTTTGAAGCTGAAACTGACATGAGGGATTAAGGGGATAAATTAGTTTTTCACATAACAGCTAGCATCATTCTTAAATCTACAGAGAAATAAAGCGCTATACAAACTAAATAGACAACTGAGCCAAAGATAGTAAAGATTTAACTTTAATTAGTGACACAATCAGACCCTGCCCAGATGACGTTTTTTCTCCAGAATGTGTAGTGATAGTGTAATTACAGAACTTTAGTTACCAAACAATAAAGTACCATAAAAGCCTGCCATTATGTGGCGAGTAGATCCAAGGGACTCATTCCTGTAAAAGATGGTGATGATATTTTGAGAATGAAATGAACTAAATAAGTCTAATTAGCTAGGAGGTTTGGAGTTTAATGGGTCTGGTTCTGTATTCCAAATCAAAGTCCCAGCTGGAATCTGACACTTTCTACTAGAAACTGTCTGCTCTGTCTGAACTATAGAAGAGTTGGAAAAGCTGAGTTCTGAGACTGGTGGGGGTCTTCCACACAGCGGTAATTCAAGAAGTCTCCCGGTTGCCTGTCTCACCACCCCATCCAAGGAGCTGGGAGAGATCAACAGTAAGAAGGGGAACACCTATCCTCACTCCTGCTCCTTGAGGGGATACCTTCCTTCTCTCACCACTAACCTCATTTGACTCCTTCATTTGAAATATGGGTCTGTAGATCTTTTGCAAAAGGAACAAGGACCAAGAGAGTGGAAGGAGGAGAAAATGGAAGGAGACAAATAAAAAGAATTAAGATGTTATGTACATACCCCAATTCTTCATGAGGAATATAATCATTACAAACTGCAAACATGCTCTAGTAGAAAAAGAATAAACACTGAAAGTACGGGTTGGGTTAAGAATGAAAACTAATTATCAGTCACTGTCACCCAAATTAGTTTTATTAGGAGGCAGGGGATTGCTATATTTGTTACAAGACGATTTTAATAGACCATATAGGTCATATCCCTGAACTCTGAGATTAAAGTTAAATTTTAAAAAATGTTAAGGGAAAAATTAAAGTACTAATTTGGGTTCTCAAGTACGACTAAATTACTTTAACTGTCTTTACTCTTACACAAAAGTTTTATGTGTATCAGCAACAAACAGATTCACCTTCTCTCACGCTTTCTGTGTTCAATATCTTTTTAGGTATCATTGAGAAACTATTTTTTAGAAGTTCAATTATCGCCTGAAGAAAAGCCACCTAATAAAAATTCTTGTCAATATTATAAATATCTAATTTTTATTTTTACAGGCAAATTTTATGCACTCAGTGTCTACCATCCAACAGATAACTACCACAAGAAAAACAGAGTGTAAATGACCAGGTATCACATTATTTATTCATCAGCACCACAGACTGTGTAAACAGTAGGTGAATAATATCATAGGATCTTTGGGGGAGGGTCAGTGAGAAACATCTTATTTGTCTTCTCTTCAGTGATTAGTATATATTTGGGCATATGATCAAAAACCACATTACATATGGTATACATGTATATATGTGGATGGTTACATGCTCAGTATAATTTACTCTTCTCTTAGATGTGTTCATGCATTAAGATTCTGATCACTCCTTCTTCTGCATTCTTTCTCTTTCTAAAAATTCCTGGGTTAGTGTTGATGCACCCATGTTATTATCTGTTTATTACTGTGATTTAAAAAAAATTTTCCCCATTTATTATAATATCTGGTGCTTCATTTTACAACTTTTTTACTGAAGTTTTAAAAATGGTTATATAATGTTTAATATATGATAATCCTTTCCTATTTTTACTTCATATTTTCATAGAATTATATTCTTTTTCAATGGATACAATATATTCTTTCTTGAAATTTATCCCTCTGAAGTCATTCACAATATTTGAGGATTACCTTTTTTCTCATTGTATTTCTCCAACTTTTCTCCATTCCATTTTTCTCTTGCTGGGGACTGGAGCTTAAAGATAGGTTGAAAATACTTTTTTAACCTAAGATGTGCCTCTGAATTAATTTTTCTCCAAGGTAAGATTTTTATTCAATTAAATTCAGCAAACACTTTTTTTTTTAGGAGAAACTTATATTCAAGCAGTTTGTGTTATAGCAGGCTGAAAACACTAATAATTTTGTTCTCTAATAAGTCCACTGTCGAGTTTCACATGCAAAGGAATAAAAGTTGAGTTAGGTAGACGTGGGACACTGGGATTAAATTCAGTGTACACAATAACGAGTCTGGGTGCATTAGAACTCTCCTTTTTCTCACTAAGGTAGGCAGCCCAAGCGTTCAATGTGCACCTTGCAGCTTGTGGTCCAAGCTGCTGCCTGCGTACCAGGACCTCCTCCCTGCAAGCAGCACAAAGGATGAAGAGGCAGTAGATCAAAACTGCTCCCCTAGAGACAACTTGGAAGTTGTACGGGTCATTTAGATTCCCTTTGCTAGCTTTCCAACTACAGGCCGCGTCTATTACTTACACAAAAGGCTGACACACACAGACTTTGTGGAAAAAGATGACCACCTCAACAGCTAGCATTCAAGTGTTCTTTCATTGAGGAAGGAAAAGAAATTGTTAAGAAATGACTGATAGAGGGCACCACAGTCTGGTTTAAGAGTTCAGATGTACGCAGTGTGTAAGAGCCCCTGAAGTACCCAGAGCAGATAAGTGTGGATGTGGCACTGAGGATAAAAGTGAGGTGCGGTTAGATGCGGGTCGCAGCAGACAGACACTCAAGGATGGGAAGGGCAACACAGGAGGGCTGCCAGGAGAAAGAGGCAGACAGCCCCAGCTCCAGGGACAGCCAGAGACTCGCTGCTCCTCCTCGATTCTAATGTGAAGGGCTGTCCCACTGATGCATAATTAGTCACAGCACAACACTCCCTAAACTCAGGCCAAGTAAATGGGGGTGGTTTTCCCCTTTCATTTTGTATTAGTCCACGACTGCAGCAGGTATGACCATACTCTTCTGAGGACGCTGCTCATATATGGAACAGATCTTAATTCCGCTCTCGTGCCCTTCCGCTCTCCCTTCCTCCACTCTCCCTCCAGCTCTTGGCCCCTCAGCCATTTGCAAAGGATCTATCAATCTTCTTCCTATTATCTATCCTTTATTTTGTTCTTTATTTATAGATCATGACTTATCATATTTTGTGCTTCTCATATAAGAAAAAGGTAAATGATGTGATATTTAAGCCTGTGTATCTGATTTATTTCATTTAACATTATAGGCTTGACTAGAGATACACTTTTAAAAATGCAATAGGCTTTTGCTTTATTTCTAGAGTATCCTTTTTTCTCTCAGGATGTGTATTAAGATTTTAAAAAATAACTAAGCCACCTATACTATAAAATGTAAGTAATACAAAACAAATATTAATATTAGAAAAATGAGTTATATTTCTGGATAAATACTATGAGGTTCCTTATTTTCTTACTGTTAAATCATCACTTTTCATAAAGAACATATCATTGCTTCATCCGCAGGGAGCTGCATGGAGATCGGCATCTGGGCTGGGTCTGTTTGGGCCCGTAGCCCCGCACTTCACCCCCAGGAAGTCTCCCAGAAAGCAGCATCTCAGGCTGTCTCTTTGGGACCCAAAACTCTCGGACCCATAGAGTGGCCTGGGCTGTTTGGATCGAAAGTCTGCGCAGACCTGCATCTCGGCGACTCTTTGGGACTGGTAAGCATGCCCTTCATCCGCAGGGCACTGCCTGGAGATCGGCATCTGGGCCAGGTCTGTATGGGCCCACAGCCCCGCCCTTCACCTCCAGGAAGTCTCCCAGAAAGCAGCATCTCAGGCTGTCTCTTTGGGACCCAAAACTCTCGGACCCGTAGAGTGGCCTGGGCTGTTTGGATTGGGAATATTGTGGAGACTGGCATCTTGGCGAGGTCTGTTTGGGACCGGGAACTTTTCAGAAACCAACATTCTGGCCTGACTCTTTGGGACCTGCAGGCCCTTCACTCGCAGGGAACCTCCTGGAGACCTGCCTGGGACAAGGCATGGAGACCTGGCCTGCCTGAGATTCCACAGGCTCTGGGGTGGCCACACCCAGCATTCGCCTTACAACTTAGGGAGCCAGGAGCCCACAGAGGGGAGTTAGGACCCAGTGAGGAAGCCAGGAGCCTGTGGGGGAGCCACTGCCCCTCCAGGAACTGAGGGTGTAACAGGTAATTTGCCACATAAACAGAGAAAGCTTTGGAACACCGCTCAAAGTAAGGAAATACAGAAAAATGACAAAAGGAAAGACCAAAAGGCAGGCTCAAAGCCCTAGCCCTCCCCAAGAAAGCTTAGAAGCCATGTACAAAGAAGAAAAAAGAAGCCAAACACCTGAAATGTCTGAAATGATATCAAATGAAATAAATATGCAAATAGGGAAAGCTATGGAGAAATTCAAACCAGAAATACTTGCCCAGGTAAAAGAAGAATTCATAAAACAGTGAAAGAAATAGTGAACGCATCTAATGAAAACACAGCTAAAAAATTAGAGGAACAAAGCAAACAGATAGAATCCCTGAATGAACAACATAAGAAACAAACAGAATGCATAAAGCAGATTCAAAGAGATATACAGGAAATGAAAAATTCTATTGAAAGCTGTAAAAACCGCCTCAATGAAAGTGAAGACAGAATTTCAGACCTCGAGGATAAGATTGCAGCCAGTGAGCAGGAAAGACAAGATCTATTAGAAATAACAAAGAATCAGGAAATAACAATTCAACAGCTGCAAGATGATGCAAAGAAAAATAACATAAGATTAATAGGGATAAATGAAAAAGAAGGGGACGGCCCAAATGATATCAAGAGGATATTTACAGAAGTAATAGCTGAAAACTTCCCAAACATGAGAAGAGAAACAGACATCTGGATAAGTGAAGCATATAGAACTCCAAACAGCCATAACCAAAATAAAACTACACCCAG
>PVJX010043428.1:0-13675 GCA_004027295.1 Dolichotis patagonum
TCTTGTTCCTAACTGAAACTTCCTAAGCTTGGCCTTTACAGTGTATATTTTTAATCAGGACTCAGCTCTCCTGAGTTCTGACCAAAAGCTCCCATCATTGCTCTGTCCAGGGCCCTCTGCCTTCTCTAGGCAGCATCTCTAAACCTTTCCAAACTCTTCACAACCCAGTTCCAAAGCCTTCTAAAGCACAAAGTCAGGTCATCACAGCAATGACCCCTGTTATGGTAACAAAATCTGTGTTAGTTACTGTCACAGTGCTGAGAAACAATACCTGACACCCACAACTTACAGGACAAGTTTTTGGGGGGAGTGAAGACGAGGGGCTCATGTTATTGTAGACAGCCAAATTAGGTAGTAATATTGTAGACAGTCAGATAAGGCTGGGCCCTCAGGAAAGGCAAGGTGGAAAACTCATTGCAACTATGGTCAGAGGTGCATCTGCTGGAGGCCAGGCCTCAGATAAAGATTAATATGACCTGGCCTAAAATATGTGATAACATCTGATCCAACTCTAGATAGACATCAGTTACCTCAGTGGGTGACCAAGACCCTCAGACTCATCCTTCCCTAAAAAGTTCTTTGTTCTTTCCATGTGAACTTTCTATGTGACTGGTTTCCCCACTGAATCAATATTACTTAAGTGACTATATTCATAATTTTATTGGTTCATCATGGGTTTAACCCATGTTGTACCCACATGGTCGTGGTTGTGCTATATAAAACTTCTCCAGAGAAGTGGGGTCCTTAGCAACTCAGTTCAGTCCCTACCTACCTTTTAGGAGCTGTGTCTCTCCACCCAATAAATATTTCCTACTCTTAATCTCCATTTTCCTTAAATTCATTCTTCGATTTTGGGGAACATGAATTTGTGTATCAGACATCCACCAGGTTTGGAGCATAGTATTTTCCCTATATTGTTTGGATGTCCTATACCATTCCTACATCGATGAAGCATTGGCCCATTTTTGGGAGGCTCCTGCATAGATAGGGCATGAAGGAAGGGCCTGGCTGAGGATAGCTTCTCAGATCATGGCTTCCAAGCAGCGTGCAGAGAAGGGAGAAGCAAGAAAGGGTGACATACACTTTCAGGTCCTGTCCACATTAAGCTGCAGCTAACCGGGCCCTGTCTGCTAACAACTGATTTAGCATCTCTTCAGAGGTTGACTATCTAAAGCTCAAGATTTAAACATGGTCTAGTGCCTTCTAAAACTTCTAGGGAAACCTCTGTCTCCTTGCCAATTCTAGCTAAGGGGCTCCTTGTATTGTTTGGCCTCTCTCTGTCTCTCTCTCTCTCTGTCTCTCTGTCTCTCCATTCCTCTGCCTTAAGCTTATTTTTTCATATTTCATTTATTAATGCATGTTTGCAGTACACAATGATTATGTTTGTTTTGGGGAACTGATACAAGTGCCTTCCACATCTCAATTCTTTTTCTTATCTCCTCATTTCTTGCTCTGCTTTCCTTTTGCAAAAGTGCTAGTTTCCTGTTTTCTATCATCCATATTTTACTTAGTTGTTCAATGTATTTATACTTTAGATTTCTCGTACAAGTGAAATCATGGGTTATTTAAGCATGCGTATCTGATTTCAGTTAACATCATGGTTTCCAGGTGCATGTATTTTCCTGTGGATGGTTCTGATTTATCCTTCATAATGGCCCAGTAATCTTCCAGCTCTTCCTCTATCTTTAAAGCTAGAAATGTGATCTTTCAAATTTTTCCCTTTTCTTTATCCCTGTTTTTCCCATGGTATCTGCTTTGTTTACTATGATATCTTGCCTTCCTTTTGGAAGGACTCCTTTGATTAGATTGGACCCACCTATATAATCCAAGATCCTTACTTTAATCCATCTTCAGGTTATATACAGTATAAAATGCGTATATGTCTCTATATATTTATATGTGTAGATATATATACATTTTGTATGTATATGTGTATATATGTATATATGTGTATATATATTTATATATGTGTATATTAGACATGAAGACATGGGTATCTTTGAGGGGATTTTATTTTACCACACACACAAAAAGTTAAGAACCACAAAACACTACCCTTGAGAGCGCACAGGAAGCAAAAGTAATTATTTACAGAAGCAATTGAATCGCACTTGCTTTGGGATTTTTATTGAATGAGGGAAATATAAGCTCATAACCAAATTATAAACCAGTTGTAGAAAAATATAATATATGAGTAAGCAGAAACAACAAGTAATAGGTTGAATAAAATGAATAACTATGAACTGAAGTGATTTGAAATTATGTTTAAAGAAGCAATGCTAAAAAAATCACATGAACATAACTTTCAAAAACAAGTTGGCATATTGATAGAATGAGCCTACCAATTGGAATAAATAGTAGCATGTTAAGAATTTCAAAAGGAGCATATGAATGAATGCCAAGCCTTTATATATCCTCTCGTTATAGTAAGGATACTTGAATTCATCTAAATCTAAGTGTATGTTAATTATACACATAAGCATACATAATGTTACATCAAATCTCATCTAAGATTTTCTTTAGGACAAGTAAAATCAAGTATATAAAACTTTGATAGAACATCTAATATGGTCTATGGTTTTTACAGGTCAGTGAACTCCTAGTTATTAGAAAATGATAAAAATTTAAACTTTATTATTATATAATTTGATATAACTATAATATTCAAAACAGAGGACATGCTAAACAGTATACAGATAAAGTGGTGTTGATCTTACATTATAAATGTGTCTACTATGCTCAATTATGCCTTTACTGTTTTTTATTCTCTTTAAAATAAAATCTGCTATGAACTGTATACTACTTACGTGTATACAAGGATAGTCTCTAAAATAAACTCCATATTAAAATATGAAAAAGCATAAATATCTGTATAACATTTTATAAATCTCATTGTTATCAAGTCTTTTCAAATTTGTAGTTTTACAGTACAAGCTAAGTGATAAAAGTATAATTTTAGTATAATAATAATTATTACTTGTTTTTACTCTAATTTGTATATAAGTTTATTTTATATTTTATCAGAAATTAATATGAATTTCTTTATATGTAGCAACAGTAGTGAACCTAGTGAAAATTACCAAGCATTTCTAGACAAATAGAAATGCAATGATTGATAATAATTTTACCTGAATTTGTTATACTTCAGCTATTGGGTTTAATTTTGTAGTTATGATTAATAATGAAATGCTGTAATAGTCGGGTGCTGTTTGTGAAGGATGAACTAGCTAACGAAGAAATTAATGTTACAGTTTAAGTAGTGTTTGTATGCAAAAATAATACAGAACGTATTTAGTGTCAAAGAAACTTGGAATTAATAAATGATCAAATTGCCAACTCCAAGGGAGATGTTCATTCAAATTGAAACACTGATTAAGAGCTTCTTGAAAAGCAGCAAAGAATTTGAAGGCTAAAAGATAAAACTTGCTGGTATATTAGTAAAAAGACTGTGAGTGATATGTACCTTTAAATGGAGAGCAAATCTATGATAAAAGAAATAGTTATTACATCATAACTTTGTGTACTGAGAAACCAGTGAACTATATGAAATACCAACCCAGAATAACTAAATCTATGAAAATATTTTGTACTTTAGCTTACAAAACATTCAGCTATTTTTAAAATGATAATTGTTTGACTGTGATAGTAACAAGATAGATTCCTTGTTTTTTTTTTCTTTTTGTAGTTTTATTGTTAACAGAAAAAAGAAACTCTATATGACATAATATTGAATTGGAGTAATCCTTCTAATTTGTGGGCTATACATCCTGTGACCCCGTTGTGAGAGTTTCAGACCATAGATCGCTCCAAATCCTGTGTATACTATGTTTTTCCTATAGATGCACACTTTTGATAAAGTATATTTCATAAACTGGGTACAGTAAAAGATTAGATGAAGACAGGAAATCAAAGCATTATAACAAAATACCCTCCTGGAAGCTAAATTAATAGGTCACTCTCTTCCATTTTGACTTCAGGTAAAGAAACCATGGATGAGCAAAGACCCTGTCTTCTTCTGAGGACCCAACTTTGGAGACAGGATCATACTATGGAAACATTATGGTTTAAGAGACCTCTTGTTATCAGTTTCTCTTACTGCATAATAAATCATCCCCCAAATTAACAGTGACTTCAAAATCAGACATTTCTTTTGCTTACTATTCTCATAGGCAGCACCATGGCCCATCTTGCCATGTTGCTCTCGGGATCATTCAGAGGATTGCAGGGTCTACCAGACAGGCCACAAACATTTGATGACTCAGATGACTAAAAGGTCAGCTTGGCCCAAGATGTTTGCAGACTTCGGTTCTTCACTATATGCATATTGGCCAAGTCCTTGCCCTGTTGGTCTCTTCTTACTGCTGTTGACAACATGGCAGCTCCCTGAAAAAGTCTTTCAGAAGGAGAGCACACTCTCAGAATAGCCTTAGAATTTTATTTCAAAGCCACACCCTCTCAGATTTGCCCCATTCTCTTGGTTACATAGATCTGCCCTTGCAAAGGAAAGAAACTAGGCAAGTGTCGCCCTACAGCCTGGCCACCAGGTCCAGATTAAGAAGCTTGTGCTAAATGTCAATCAGCATCCTGCTTCCTTTGTTGAAGAGGATTTGATACAAAACAAACAAAATATCAGTTGTACCCAGTAATACGATAGTGATTTAGTGAAACCTGTGAATTGTTTAAAATACGTATTCAAGATTTTCCTCTTAATTGTATAATATTGAAATATAAAAAACATCTTATGCCGAAGTTTAGTACTTACTAAGGAAAAGAATCTGTTGTGTTTGAATTACAGGATATTTTTTTTTGCAAGGAAGATACCAGAGTAGTTTAGTCATAGCACTCTAATAGTTCTGAACAGGAAAACCTTATTTTTTACGTCAGGATTTCCATGCAAGGTGGAAATATGTGCTAGAAGACCAAAAATAATAATTAGAAATTTGAAAGTCAGAAATGAAGATTATACATTGTATGTTGTGCTCTAATCTAAAAACAATAAGCAATGATGTTATTGCACATCATCTAACCTTAGAAATATGATAGACTTTTGAATTTTATTTGCAGCAAGACCCATGCACAAAAGTTTAGGAAAAACTCCATTTAACTAAAAGGCAGCTTATATTTACCTCTACTTGTATAAGATAAATTGTTGGAACTATTTACTGATGAATGATTAGAGATAAACGGTAACATTAGAACATCATTTGGTGTTTTTTTGGATAAAGGTTTAAAAGAACACTGAGCCCATTGAGATACTCTAAAGTTCATCTACGCCCATCACCCTACCTCTGTAAGACTGGTTCTCTACTGTGAACTTTATCAAAACAAAACACTGAAGAAGTTTGATATACATTATTTTCTGTGAGCAACACTATTCTCAAAAATAAGTTAAAAGTGAATTCAATTATTAATATTTGCTGCTAATATTTTTTTTAGTTTCTGCAAGAATTTACTGTGAAAGATCATTTTATCTCTCATAAGTTTTCATTTAGCAAAAACAGTAGAAGGAAAAAGAGTATGTGTATATTTCATATTAACTGACTGCTCATATGTACAATGAACTATATATTCAGATTTCTCTATATTATGTTTTTGATTATGTTAAAATATATATACTGTTGAGTCTAACAAATAAAAAATGGACTCAAAATAGATTTTAATCGCTTACTTCATTGGAATTTTATTTTAAAGTTAGGATTCTGATGAATTAGCCTTTTAAAAAAAGTATCATAGACAACTGTTATAAAAAATAACAGCTTTTAATAAGTCAGTTACAAGTACTTCATGTGAGGCCTCAGAGCTCTAATCCATCTAGAATTTAAACATATAGAAACAGTTTTATGGGCATTTGGGGGGAGGAATAAAAAAAACCTTTCAGACTGCCTGGCATGGTGACCCATGCCTGTCATCCAAGCATTCTGGGAGGTTGAGATGAAAGAGTTGTAAGACTGAGACCAGCCTGGGCACTGTAGCAACCTAGCAAGATTCAGTCTCTAAATGAGTGAAAGAATGAATGAATAAGTGAACAATCTGGAGATATAGCACAGCGAGAAGGCCCTGGTTTAAATTCTCATTTCACATCACCCAAAAAATACACAAAAGCCTTTCAGATTATGAAGATGAACTACAGAGGTATTTCAGTGTTTTCCCCTTTAAGAATGTGCAGACAGACAGAGAAAATGAGAAGAATTTAGGAGAGCATACTTAATTTTCTCTTACTGCTTCATAATGACTTTGTCAATGATGGTAACATCGAACTTTGCTTCTTTAGAAGAAAAGATACAGATTATATTTGATTGCATCAGCATAGATTTCCTTCCCATAGAAATTACTTAGGGGGCTACTTGCATAAAAATTGGTTCTTCCCTATAATGCTGAAATGCATATTTGTTTAGCACCAGCGAAAATAATAGCACTAATGTACTTTTGAATTTAGCTGAAGAGATGTATAAAACACTCAAATTATCTGAGGAAGCTCATTAAGTTTTTCTTTTGATGATAATCTTATATATTTTCATATATAAAATTATACTTATTAAAAACCATCCATGTGAATAATTATTCCTATATTTTGAAAGCCTATTATGTTTTTTAATATATGTTCAAGTTTACACTTATCACATTTTCTTCCTGTGTTATCTTTAATTTACATAAGGAACCTGAAAACAGACATTTCATCTTGCAAATGGAAAAATTTAGGCAAAATGTTAATATAGTCAAAGCCACCAGATAGAGTGTGATGGTGCAGATAATTCCAAATCAATTACAAAGCCCATGCCCCTTCTTCCGTACGATTTTGTCACAAGATTCTTCTCTCACCTTTTTCAAAAGTAGCTTTTTTAAAAAAGTAATATACGTATACTTTTAAAAGATTCAATTTTGGAACTATTAAATAAAAATCTTGACTTCAACTTTATTATTGGGTGGTGTTTGTGTGTGTGTGTATGTGTGTGTGATTTCCTTTCATTGAAGCGCTTATCACACTGGCTTTTTAAAAAATGAAATTTACTACAAAAATCAGATCGATATTTATTAATTGTATAATTTACTTTTCTATCATTTTGAATTAAAATGGCAATTATAGAAACTGTTCAAGGAGAAATGTATTCCAAGTGCAGTGATTGATCTGAATGAAATACAACCTTTTGATGGTTTCAAAGATTTGTAACGTTTTGCTTTAAGACAATTCCTAAACTGTTAGTGAAATAATCCTAGCTTCTATTCCATATATATCTGTGTCTATATATCTAATTTATGTGTCTATATTTGATTTTCTCCCTATGAGGTGTGGGATCACTTATGATTTATTTAGAACATCTTCCAGAGCCATGTGATATTTACTGAAGATTTTTTCTTTCTTCTTTTCCATACTTACAAGAAAACAGCAAATGAGAACAGAGCCCCGGCCCTGGCTCAGTAAGACACAGTCAGCAGCAGTCTCACTGCTGCTCCTTTATTTAGACTCTGCCATCTGAGTTAGAATCTCCTCTTGGCAGATCAGGGCCCACAGTTAGTTTACATGCTCAATTTAGCTAAAAATACTACATAATGGAAAAATTAAAGATTTAGTGTGAAATATAAAATATTTCATTAATAGTTTGATAGGTATTTCATGTTGAACTGACAATATTTTGGACCTGATGGTTAAATCTATATTATTGAAAATACTTTTCCTTCTTTCATTTGATTTTCCTAACTACCTACTAGAAAAAAATTAAAATGACCTGTGGCTCTCTATTTAAGAGGGCTGTTATATGTTGTTTCTCTGGCTTTGAGTTTTTCTCTTAAATCATGCTGATTTTGGACTGGCAAAGAAGCATATCAACATGCATTTTCATCCGATATTCGAAGCAATGGATGAGTAGTTTAGCAGAGATATTTAAACCAGAGTGTAATAGAAGCACGTCGCCTAAGAGAGTTATGTGAATGACACAGTAGTCCTTAAAAAAATCAAGTGTGGATAATTACTAATAATTGCAATTTAGTCCTTAAAAACAGTTACATATGGGTAATCACTAAAAATTAACATCACATATGTGGATAAAGGAAGACGAGATTCTGCAGTTAGTGGAATTCCCTTTTAGAAAGCACTGGCTTCACTCTCTGCCCAATATCCATTCTGTATACACCTCGGTGATAAATGGCCTTTAAAAATGAGAACCCTGAGTTGTATTAAAAAAGAAAAGTAGCTGACTAATATTTTGAAAAATGTTTAGTTATGATTGTGTACCATTTTCTACTTTTAAATAATCTCTCCTCTGTAAAATGAAATAGCTACATAATTTCTAAGTCACAAACATAAACAGTAGTGCCATATTATATCAACATTTTACAAATAAGAAGCACAATCTTGTTAAAACTGTTTTTTAAATACAATTTAAGAAGAGATGAGAGATGTCATTTAAATTCACAAATATATTGTTTGGTGGAATGTGTACATGCAGATATATAGATGTAACAACTCTTTCTTTATATAAAATTCTTTCTTTATATAGAACATCAGATAGTGCTTTTTAAAAAAAAACATATTTTACTTCAGTTAAAAATTATCACCAGATGTGGTGGTGCAAGCTGGTAATCCCAGCACAGGGAAGGCTGAGGCAGGAGGATTTCCATGAGTTCAAGACAAACCTCAACTACAGAGCAAGATTCTGTCTCAAAAAACCAAAATCAAAAAAAGTATAGCTTGTTAATTCTTTGGACAGCATTTGGTTTGAGTCAGTAATGTGAACTGATGTGGTATTGAACACAGTTTAGCATTCTGAATAGCAGTTGGACACGCAATCTATTCTCATTAGCCGGATGATTCAAGCCATTCAGGTAATTGGCCACAGACAACAAAGGACATAATTAGTGAGGTTTACAAATGGTAGAGTGAATGGCACTCTGGGAATGTTAGTGCGTATTTGGATTTTTATAATCATATTATAAAGTTTAATTATTTATTTTTATTTTAAAAACATGAAAACAATTCCTGGTTTTTGTACTAAAGCTAAACAAAGGTCCAAAAATGCAACGAATAAAGCCAAGCAGAAGAAGTGCTATGCAAGTGTGCAGGGATTCCAGCAGATTTTAGGAAATATATTACAAAAACTAAAATCCTAAACGGAAGGCATCAGAAATAGCTGCTGAGGAGAAAGACAGGAAATGACATTTAATTTCAGAGAACCACATTTTCTTCCTTTGGAAAACACAAAGTAAAAGGAGAAAATAAGCAGAATCTAAAACACCATCTTCAGTATTTTCTGTACATATAATACTATGGCAGAAAAGTAAGGAATTGCTGTGTTTAAAAGGGGCCAATATTGTAGGGATTCATTGGGAAGATTTCTTTTTTCCACTAAAACATACAGATGGTGACTTTAAGAAAACTGATTTATCAGCACATTATAAAGATGTATATTTTCTATTGCTGTCAAAAACCATGGCACCAATGTGTACTTAAATCTAGTTAAATAGATTTAAAATATGCTTTCAAAATACTTGTGAACTTTATTGTTTGGTTGCACTGGTTTTCCACATGTTATATTTTATACAAAAATATAGTTGAGTGGATATTATATCATCTTTTCACAGATGACAATGCTGAGGCACAAGACTGTAACTTACTTGCCAAAAAAATGACGTAAGTTGGCTCTAGTTTTATGGAGAATAACACCCAGGTCTGATTCCAAATATCCTCTTGCTAATATATTATTTTATTATTTAAATATATTTCTGTGAAAGGAAAATGTGAATATAATAGGAAAAAAATCAATAATTTTTCAATGAAACTTTCTATTAGGTTCTAAATTAAAAGGATCCTAGGGGCCAGGGATATAGCTCAGTGCCACAAGTGCCTGCCTGGAAAGTGCAAGGTCCTGAGTTTGATTCCTGGTATCATAAAACAGGACCGGTAAAAAGAGCCTATAGTTTAATTATTTGGCTTTTTATGTTTCTATTGTATTGTGATTGTTAAGGGATGAAACTGAGCTTTTGAAAATTTAGAATATAAAACAAGTAAATGTGTTTAACACATTTTATTAATTTAGACATTTATATTTGTATCTACTATAAAAATTATAGTACATAAAGCTTATGGAAATATAGTTCCAAGAGGTTGTAACAAAAATTAATGAAATACCTTCTCTGGGCTGGAGATCCATTGTTATTCTAAATTATGTAGCCTTTTCCAAAAAGGAAAAGTGATTCTTGTAAAGTGATTCTGCTTGACCTATACATTCTATTTATGTGAATGATTTACTTAGTTTATAAATAAACTTATAAATGAGTTTTAGCTATTATGCATTGATTTGCTTGTGGAAAGTGTGCTGTATTTCTGTTTGGTAAGTGAGTCACATAATAGTGCTGTACCTGAATCTCCATTTTTTATCCTTAACATTCAGTGTAGCATTCTTGTGACGCACTTTCCAGGTGGTCCATCAACACGACGTGAAGTATCCACAGTACTCTTAATGCTTGTGCAAGGGTTTCTCCATGGCATAGGTGATAAAAATCAACGTCTCTAATTTAGCTTATTAGGTATTTTATCATTTGTTCTTTGCTTAGCTTTCTGAGTTTTTTTTCTTTTAATCAATCTTTCACTCATCTTTTATGCTTCATCAGCACTTAATTCCAAGCCAGGGTGTTTCTGGTTTTGATTTGCTTTGGTTATTTATTTTCATTCTTTCATTACATAGATTTATTTTAGACTGACTATGAATAAAATATTCTGCTTGTTTAGAGTTTTAAAAATTCATATATTTCTTATGCTCCAGCAAACTCGTTATTTACTGAAGGAAAGGCCTTTCAAAGAAAACAAAAACACCATTAATATAACAGAGCATCATTTAAGCGCTGAGGAAGAAATATACTTCTTTAATAGCTGGACTGTTCGTCTCCTCTCTACACTTTTTTTCCTGCATCACTGTCATCAAATTAGGTTATTATCAATATAATCACTGACTTGCTGTGAAATGCATTAGGAGTTAATGTGAATATTCACACAAAAGAAAGAGGCGGTTTCTCTCAGTGACTATACAAGATATTTGGAGAAAAATAAACCAGCTAAACATTGACTCAATGCAGAGATCAGCATGCTTTTTTCTATAAAAGGCCATGTTATAAACATTTCTGGCTTATTTATGCACAGACACTGTTGTAGTTGTTCAACTTAATGGTCAGAAGCAGCTACATATGTCATATACAGTATTGTGAAATATTTGTGACAATAAAACTTTATTTACAAAAATAAGTGACTATAGTATTTTATTTGGGTATGAAAGTATACCCATGCCTGACTTAATGTATGTAAAGAAAATCCAAAGCACAACATAAGATATTAGTTCAGTAAACATTCTAAGTTAGAAAACTTATTCTGAGTTAGGTTATTACGAAGAGTATATTTAATTTAACTAGTTACTAAACTGATATTTTCAGAAAATAACCAAACCAGACATTCTGGACTGAGTACATTAACAAGACCAAAGACTTACAGGCAGACATACAAAAACACCATGGAGACTTTCAAAGATAAATCATATACAGACTATTACCAGAATTAAATAGAACCAAATGGCTCAGAGATAGACATCACTGAGAAAGAATTAGCTTGTACAATTTCATGGAGGCTGACAATCTCAAGACTGACATTTGACAGAATGTAGACCCATAGTCTATGGGTTTATGCCATAGTTCTGGTCTGAAATCTATCAAGTATGAGGCCAAGAGAGAGATTATCTTTTAGTTCTTGTTGGAAGACAAGATAAAAGAATGTCTTACTAGTCTGTCAGGTAGGCAGAAGAACATTCCTGTCACTTAGAAGAAGACCATCTGGTTTTTTTTTATTTAGGCCCATATTAGGGCAGATAGTTTCCTTAAGCTATCAATTTAAATGTTAAATCCACTAATAAATACTAGAAACACACGCAATAATATTTGACCAAATATGTCCAGATGTCTTAGCCCTGTCTACCTGACATGTGAAATCAATCTTCACCTTACCAAGGTGTTCCTAAGACCAGTTCAAATAACAGAACCATGAAAGTTTAATCACTTCAAAGTAACATTTCCCCATCACACCTGCTCATATTCCACAGTTTACCCAGCAAGTACAATAGATTTAACATTACAAGTAAAAGTCATTCAATATCATCATTTTTAAGAGATTAGTGAACTCAAACTTTGTTTTTCTTGTTTCATTATATTTTCTTTCCTATACACACACTGCATAATCTACTTACCAAAAGTCACGAGTCCATGTAACATGTACCATCTTCCTTTTTTTTTTTTTGTGATAGGATCTCACTATGTACTCCATGCTGGCCTTTGTTTCACCATGTAGCCTAGACTGACCTTGAACTCAAAGGAATCCTCCTGCCTCAGCCTCCTGAGTGCTGGGATTATAGGTGGTTGCTACTATGCCCAGGTTCATGTCTTTTTTATAGAACAGAGATCATGTTGCTTTATTGCATATGACTTTGTATAAAGTGATATATGGAGAGATTACATATTTTATTTTAATTTGTTTAGTTGTTTTATTAGCAATATGCATTAATAGAAAGTTTTATAAAATAAAGGCTTCATCTTAAAGTGTTTTGCTTAAATTTAATAAACAACTTGTGATCTACCTTATATTAATCTTCTTTTTTAAAAAATAATTTTATTTAAAGAGAAAAAAAATGAAACAAAACAGAATAAAGGGTAGCAAAAATACAGAATTCCAAGGAAAAAAGTAAAAGAACAACAACAAAAAAAACCTAAGAAATTATTACTTGACAAATTGCATAATGACTTCTTGGAAATAGTTGTTCAAATTACAAAGTTGAAACATGTATAGTAGACATTCAAACAGTGAGACTGTTAACAGTTCTGCTCCATGATCTGACAAAAACAGCAATATGGTCATCCATCTTACCCACTCAAATATACATGCAATTATATCAAAAGGATAAAATTAAACACAACAAAACAGAGCAAAGTGGATCACAAGAAAGCAATGTAAGAGACAAAAATTTCAAAACTAGACAATCGGAGATACTTACTCTCTATCATATTGACTCTTGCTTTCTTCCAAATAGTTGTCCATATTGTCACATACAGGGAATTCACATGAAACAACCTAGTATGGAATTGATCTGAGCAGGACGAGGAGGTCATTTCAGGTCTTCAAGACCAGACATTAGAGAAGCCAAGAGACACTGTCATAGTGTCTCTCATTCTTGTCAAAACAGCTGCCCATACCTTAATGTGTGTTGAACTTAAACAAGGCAAAGCAAGCTAAGATCACTTTGAACAAAAAGTGATAGTTTTGCTGGACTTCACATCATGGCATTATGGAATCAGCACTGGGTATTGTAGTGTCTCTTTTTCTTCAAAGTAGTTGTTCATTTCAACATGTGTTACATAGTTGGTTCCCGTAAACCGTTTATAAGCTCTACACATGCATGAGTCTCTACTTGTATATCTATCATTTCTGTATTAGCAGGAAAAACAAAACAAAGCAAGATAAAACAAAACAATTCCTAGAAAAGCATGAGGCAGAAAAGTCACATAAAACTGCAATACAAGGTGATCTACAATGGTTACCATAGTGTCTCAGCAGTGTAAAACAACATTAATAAAAATGAAACATTGGAGAGATTATAAGATTTGAAAAGCAAGTAATAATCAAACCAGAGTGGGTATCTTAGTGAAT